>OY986436.1:124549311-124684311 GCA_963920525.1 Dichetophora obliterata | reverse complement strand
TATTCTAATGGTGCTGACAAAAAATAACATACTACTGTTCAGATAGTTTACCCTAGGAACAACGAAGTTAGTTGACCGTTGTGGTTGAAAAAATAGCAAATTTACAAAAAGATATTCAGGGATTCGTGAGTACATTAGCTTGTGGAAAAATAAAATTTAATGAAATAAAATTGTTCCTTATTATAAACTCTTAAAATCGATTGATTTTCTTGCATTTGACGTTTATTTTGTTAAAATCACTTTAAGAAATATATCGTTCCCTGCTCCAAAAAAAGCAGCTAAGTGATTTTGTCAATTTTCTTTTTGCATATTTTATTAACACTATTGCCCACATTTTCGCATTTGCCGTTTTTGTATGTTTTTTTTGCTTTAGAAGTGATCAAAAACAGCTATGTGCTCGCATTACTAGAAATGCTCTTGAAAAAAATAAGTTCTTTTGCTCTCCTGAAAAGTTACTGGAAAACACATAACTGTTTTTGATGGCACAGCACCGATATTAAAGAGCACTTCAAAATAACCATGGCTCTAAATAAAATCCAGTTATTTATGCGTTCATAATTGATAATGGATTGTTTCACATCAATCCAACCTATTTTTATGTCACCGTTAAGGAGATTACTTCAAGTTTGTAGTCCATAAAGAAAAAGTTGACTTTTCTTAACTGTTCTTCCTACCGAAGCCTAATGAACGACCAGTCAACAACCCAGCAAACCATATCTCGGTAGAAAATTATAGAGAAAATTTTTCGATAGTTTGACGATATCTTTACGATGTCTTAACACGCAAATAAGCGATATCGTCACGATAGTACAGTTAACAATAGCATTTCGATATCATAACGGTATATATATCGCAAATTTCTAGATATAATCATGATAGTATAATTACGATAGCATTTTGATATCGTAACGTTATCTATATTAAAAAATACTAGATATCTTTACGACATTATAATAACGATAGCATTGCGATACAATAACAATAACTATAATAAATAAGTACTGGATATCATTTCGATAGTACAAATACGCTGGCACCGCGATATCGCAACAATATCTAGACTAAAAAAATGCTCGATATAATTTCGCTGGTACCGATATTTAGATAAAATAAACATCACTAGGACTTACCTATTTACGTTCGTTTATACTATTATAATGGGTAACCAAAAAAAAATTGTCCAAATTTTTATATGAAAAAATAATAAGTGTTTTCCTATAATTTTGTATGGTGCAGAGATCTCGTGTTCGTTTCGAGCTTGTTTACGGGTCCGACTTTTCTATATGAAAATATTTTATTTTAATAAAAACTATTTTTTCATTGTAAGCTGCTAAAAATACGTTAATAAAAACAAACAAGTTTTCATAATTTATATATAAAAACATTATAAGTCTTCTCATATCATTTTCTATTAAGAAATCTATGTATATGAAAAGATTGGAAGTTTTTTCATATAATTTTGTATGGATCCCAGATCACGTGTTCGTTTCGAGCTCATTAACGAGTTTTCTCGTATTTGGTTTTTCATTTCTATGTAAAAAATTTTTTAAAAATATTTTTTAAAATAAATAATTTATTTTAAGTTTGCTGTTATTATTACATATTTTAAGCAAAACAAAATTTGTTTAATTTATAAAATAGAAAAAAAAATATTTTAAAAAATAATATTTTGAACTTTCATAAAAAAAAATTCTATATAAAAACCTATATCTTAAACCCGCACAACAAAATTTTTTTGTCTCGTTGGGGCCTAAACCCACGACCGAAGGCTAGCTTTCAGTCTTAATGAAACAAATTAAGCAACGATTAGTTAACAATTGCGATGGTCGAATTGATAAGCTGATTGACTTACACGCACGAGGCTGTCTGGTTCAAATCGCCGGATGGTTATTACTTGCAATATTGTTTCGATATCAAGGATTAATATGTGAATAGTGATGCATAGTGAAGCGTTAACGATAAAAGTTATCACCTTTACAATATCATCTCGATATCGAAAGGTCATTGAAATTTCGATATTGTTTCCATATCGCAATTAATATGTTTTCGATATCGTTCAAGATATGTCAATTTTTATCGAAAACAGGACTTTTTCGATATCATAAAGATATCGTCTTGTGTATCGTTATCGATATAAATTACCACCTTTACGATATTGTTTGGTTTGCTGGGAATATTCTCTGCTTTTAGAAAATGTGCATAGAAAATGTTTGAAGCAATCCACCTAAAGAATTTAAATTTTGATGAAATGTACATCATCTATTATGCTAATTATCATACAGTTATGGCTTAAATTGTTTAGGTAAGCACCAGCTATTTTATTTATTCACAGGTTCCATTTATTACAGGGTTTATATACAGGCTGTTTTATTTCTGAGTTAAGTGCGAGAACGTATAATTTAACAATACCTTACACAAAAATTATTAAAATATCTTGTTCGGTTCCAACGAAATTAATTTTAATAAAACTTACCATTAACTGCATTTTCATACTTTCCTGAGTTACAACAGTTGGAATTTATTTTAATTAAATAAGTATGTTATTTGATGCCCCTCATATAAATATGTAAATTGATGCCCATCTATCAAAATACATGCATTGGGTCCATAACGGTGACATACAAAACTTGTTGGTCGTTTTTACGTGTAAAACTATATAACTTTATAACTATATAACTATATACTTTAGATTTTCTCTATTATTTTTTTAGATTTAAGTAGCGATAGTTACAGCACCGTCAATTTTTGCTTAGATGAAGGAACATCGGAACACAGTCTTCGCCCTTCGTATCTGCATGGAAGTTCTAGTCCCATTTCATACCCGTCTAATCATTCGCCTTCTTCAGTTGCTCAAAAGCTTTCATTTGGTTCATATCCAGACAATATTGTATATACAAGCATAGGTATGTATAATTAAACTTAATTGAGGAAAGCTATATTTTTTATTTTCAAGATCAAAACGAGAGTCACAGTGGTCTAAGAAGTCAACGTTTGCAAGGGAGCCGAATATCCGACATTAGTAATAACTCAAGTCCAACAACAAGCTATCCAGACTTCCCTCGCAGTCCTGATTCTTGGCTTGGAGACTCAGTACATTCAAACTTGAATTCATCGTCAATATCAGGAGTGAGGAACTGATGCTCGGTGTTTAAATTTTATTTAAAATCCTTTGAACTTCAGCACCATTACTTTTATTGTATTAAGATTGACTATTGAATAAGTAAAAACAAATAAAATGTATATGGGTGTTCCATTCCATTTCGGCTATGATTTACACTTTAATAGTTAAAAGCTTTTTTTAAAACATATTTTTTAAAATTTAATTATTTTAATTTTAAAAATAATTATTCTTTCAAAACACTAGTGTCCGACCGAATATTCTTTTTCAATTACGGCCAGTTTCGGCCTTTTTTGTCAGTTTCGGCCCTTTTTGTCAGTTTCGGCTATTCCGCCTCAATATGATTTATCGTGTTAGCACAAAACATTTTGGTTAATTTTATGCGTTCGATACTATCATTTTCGATTTCATCATCTCTATTGCAATTAATATTTAAGTTTTATAGGTACTGAAGCCAAAAATTGATAACTAACCTTCCGAACGAATTCTGTGTAGAATAAAGGAAAAGAAAACGAAATATTTCTATTTTTATAATACTAAACCTTTATAAATAAACAACAAAAATACTTTGTTTTGCAGTTCTATAAAAATGTACATTGTAGGTGCATACTATTTTGATTGTGAACGGAAGATATAAAGTATAGAATACTTTTGTAGTAAAAATCAGAACTTCATCAGAACAGGCTTCATCAGAAATCTTTGTGATGCCGGCGGGAATCGAACCCGGGCCGTGCTTGCCTCGTGTCATTTCTTTGGAAAAAATTCGTTAGAGCAATTAATTGTTCTAACCTAACCTAAAGCTCAATAAACGATTTAAAACTATCAAACAACTAGAATTTATATTTAAAATCAACAATGATTTAACTATGATTTTTGATTGTAATTATTTGAATTTTGATACCTTACCTGATTTTGATTATAATTGTTTGTATTTTGATGCCTTACCTGATTTTGATTATAATTGTTTGTATTTAGATGCCTTACCTTATTATATTGTTCACTTTGATTATTAAATTTAGACTGATTTTTAGAAAACTTTCTTTTAGAATTTTGATTATAAAACTCATTTGGCATTTGATTTCTATAATTTTTTTGAAAATTATCATTACTTATGTTGACTTTATATGATTTAAATACAAATTCTAAATGTTTGATAGTTTAAATCATACAAGTATGATTTAAACTATCAAACATTTAGAATTTGTATTTAAATCATATAAAGTCAACATAATAAACATAGAGGTCATTTAGGAAAAAACTTTAATCAAATGGTAGAGCTCGACCAAACGGAAACAGCTGAAAAACAAAATCAGCAAAAATTCTAAAAACAACTTCAGTAAACATGCTTTGTTAGTGCAGAATTCCAGCAGGCTGTTGGACTACATATAATATAGGCATAGAAACTAAAGTAAAACAGAAATACAACAACAAATGTGGCATTATGAAATTAAGGGAAAAAAATGAGAAATTGAAGCTTCAAAATCTCATCGCCCCGATGGTGCAGTGCGTCTACGCGCTTGCACGGGCAATCACAAAGATTTCTGATGACGCGTTTAGCACGCAGAAATTGTACAATAAAATCAATTTGCTAGTGGTTTTTTTCCTTTCATATTGAAAAAAAAAAAAACTTTGTTGTTGTTGTTGTTTCTTTAGAAAAATTCGTTAGAACAATTAATTGTTTCTAACTTTGACCTTAAGCTCGATAAACGATTTTAAACTGTCAAACAACTAGAATTTGTATTTAAAATCAAGTATGATTTAAACTATCAAACATTTAGAATTTGTATTTAAATCATATAAAGTCAACATAATAAACATAGAGGTCATTTAGGAAAAAACTTTAATCAAATGGTAGAGCTCGACCAAACGGAAACAGCTGAAAAACAAAATCAGCAAAAATTCTAAAAACAACTTCAGTAAACATGCTTTGTTAGTGCAGAATTCCAGCAGGCTGTTGGACTACATATAATATAGGCATAGAAACTAAAGTAAAACAGAAATACAACAACAAATGTGGCATTATGAAATTAAGGGAAAAAAATGAGAAATTGAAGCTTCAAAATCTCATCGCCCCGATGGTGCAGTGCGTCTACGCGCTTGCACGGGCAATCACAAAGATTTCTGATGACGCGTTTAGCACGCAGAAATTGTACAATAAAATCAATTTGCTAGTGGTTTTTTTCCTTTCATATTGAAAAAAAAAAAAAAAACTTTGTTGTTGTTGTTGTTTCTTTAGAAAAATTCGTTAGAACAATTAATTGTTTCTAACTTTGACCTTAAGCTCGATAAACGATTTTAAACTGTCAAACAACTAGAATTTGTATTTAAAATCAAGTATGATTTAAACTATCAAACATTTAGAATTTGTATTTAAATCATATAAAGTCAACATAATAAACATAGAGGTCATTTAGGAAAAAACTTGAATCAAATGGTAGAGCTCGACCAAACGGAAACAGCTGAAAAACAAAATCAGCAAAAATTCTAAAAACAACTTCAGTAAACATGCTTTGTTAGTGCAGAATTCCAGCAGGCTGTTGGACTACATATAATATAGGCATAGAAACTAAAGTAAAACAGAAATACAACAACAAATGTGGCATTATGAAATTAAGGGAAAAAAATGAGAAATTGAAGCTTCAAAATCTCATCGCCCCGATGGTGCAGTGCGTCTACGCGCTTGCACGGGCAATCACAAAGATTTCTGATGACGCGTTTAGCACGCAGAAATTGTACAATAAAATCAATTTGCTAGTGGTTTTTTTCCTTTCATATTGGAAAAAAAAAAACTTTGTTGTTGTTGTTGTTTCTTTAGAAAAATTCGTTAGAACAATTAATTGTTTCTAACTTTGACCTTAAGCTCGATAAACGATTTTAAACTGTCAAACAACTAGAATTTGTATTTAAAATCAAGTATGATTTAAACTATCAAACATTTAGAATTTGTATTTAAATCATATAAAGTCAACATAATAAACATAGAGGTCATTTAGGAAAAAACTTTAATTATCATTACTATGATAATAATTTGAATTCTTAGGAAAATTTCGATCTTCCCTTATCGAAAATGTTTCTTCGAGTTTTGCATATGATGAATTTCATGTAAAAATCGAGATGCATTGAACCCGACCCCCTCAGATATCGATGAAATTTTGTTCATAGCTAAATTTGATTAATACAAACAAACTCTCATTTTTAGAAATGACTGTTTTGCGATTTTTTGGGCGTGGCACAGTGGGAAAGTTTTCGAAAAAACGCGAAAATGGTCAAAAAGAGCTCCATTTAAACTACAATAACTCAGAATCGGCTGAACCGATTTCCATGATCTTGGTATCATTAAAAAGATATCTTAACAGGCTTTATGACACGTTTAATGACACAAAAAAAAATTACACTGTAAAAAATTTATAAAAAAAAGAAAATTTTAACTAACGAAAAATCCAAAAAGATCAAGGGTTTTTTTACAGTGTATTACTTTTTTTAGAAAGGTTTATCCTTCACCTATACCATATCAAAAAATAAAAATTGGTTCTTTTTTAGTTTTTTTTATATAATTTTTTAAGTAGTGTCACTTCTAGTAATTGCCCTTATATTTTATATTTACAGGTTAAATAAATAAACATAGTCCTAGGAAAATTATGAATATGTTTCAACCCCAATTTTTTAAGTAGTGTCACTTCTAGTAATACGTACCGAAAGTTTTCGAAATAATTCGAATAACAGCGAAAATATCAGGTCACATTCTTACACATTTACAAAATAGTTCAACAATTATAACATTTTTTAAATGTTTACAAATAAAAAACCATCAACAATTGTTTATATTATTTGCCATGTTTTTATTAATTTGTGTTTTATTTTATTTACATTTTTTTTTAAGTTCATTATTTGTAAGAAATTTTGCGCTGCTCAAATTTGGCACAGTCAGAATATCTGCGCACATGTACAAAAGTTTCATTTATCGGAATGAATGAAAGCCTTGAGTTCCTGTTATAGTTTGAGCTTCTTTGTATCTTGAAATAGCTTTTCTTTAACGTTGTTGTATTCGTCAGTATCTGCGTAAGCAACTTGTATGGTAGTCTTATATGTTTCTGATGCCCAGTGATAGAGTTGCCTCGTTGTCTGGATTTCATTTTTATTTGCAATACTATAATTTCGAGCACCTCTCTTCAATGTTCCTCCGATTCCATCACATGCAGATTTTCCGTGACTGGTAGCATAAAAGTGCCATTCAGCGTCAATACCAAAATCAGATTTGTGATGGCATAAATTAATGAAGTTATATTTATTTTTATATTGTGCTCCTGCACCATCTGATACGTAAATGATTTTATTAATATTGTTGGTTATATTGGCCTTCACGAACTGTATCATTTTTTAAATATATAGATGAACTGCTATAGTATCATGTGTATTGCAATCAGATATTATGGCGAAGCTTTTATGAGTTAGTTTATCGTTATCTGAAAATAAACAAACAAAGGAAAAAAACAAATAAATAAAAAATATTAAATATTTTGATGAGTGTGGATGGATGTGTTTACTAATACCAAAATATTAAAATAATTACCTTTGTAATAAATAACGAACGGATGTATTGTAGCCTGATCATTATTCCAATGGTATCCTTGCACGGCATCTTGTACAAGAAATGCATAATTTTCAGCAAAGTCCTTTTGAATTAACATTTCTCCTGATAACAGCGCCGCTCTTTTATTGCTGATAAAATCAGATTGTCGCTTTGCTATGAAATGATGCGGAATCAGAACTTTGATGTGTTTAGTAAAATCGCTGACAAATGATTCTGGGTTGGTGGTTAACGTTTCCAGAACACATCTAATCGTTGTATTCCACTTTTTGTATATTATTTCTTCAGTTTGGTTATTTTCAAAATGTTTTAGCATATGCGTTTTTAGATTATTTAAATTTTTGAAGCAGTGACCACACATTGAAACGCAACACTCGCTTTTTTCTATGTCACCATCACAAACAACGAATTTGAGAACATCTTTGTAGTCGGTAAATGTGCATTCTCTTTCAATACAAATTGATTTTAAGCCACTTTTTTCAAACATCAATTTCATATTCTGATGCAATGTGCATACACAGATATTTTGCTGGTTTCCAACTCCAAGTTTCATACAATTTTTTGGCCTTAACATTGTAAATTTTGTAAAACCCACTTTGGCCAAGGGATGTTGTTTTTAAATTCGTAGTAAGATTCGCGTAGTGAAGATAACATCAGTCTTTTTTGAACTTTTTCACGTAAGTTTCCTTGCTTAACAGTAATTTAATCTTGCGATCCTGGCATCATTCGGCTAATATCATCATCTTCATAAAATAACTTGACTGTGCTTAGAGTTTCGGTTGGTAAACTACGTGCGCTCATTTTTAAAAGATTGATATCTGCAAACTTCGTTTTATTCCTTTGGATATCTTTACTTTTTTTGATACAATCGTGAGATATATCATCCCCAAAACGATCTTTAATTTCTGCGTGACTCATATTGATTGGCAAGAGAGATAAAAGTTTTTGCTTTTCCAAAAGATTTGAGCTGTTCTCTATTTGATATTTGATGTTTTGCAAAATTTCTTCGTAAATGGCTTTGACGTTTTCAAGTTGCGCTGACAAATCAGACAATGGATCAGCTCCAAATGAATCTGCTACATTTTCCAAAATTTGCAGTGATTTTCTATTTCTGTATGCATCTCGTTTGATATATTTCCTCTTAAGAGGCGACATTTAGTTTGGTAGATGAGGAATAATATGATCATTTATATTTTCAATGAGTTCGTTGCTTCCGATGTTTGCATTACGGCTGGTACAAGTTGGAAGTTCATTCAATTCTTCGCTAATTTCATCGCTGAGCGTTGTTGGTAAATAATTTGAGACTTCATTCTGCTCCACGTTGGATTCATTACGACTGCGCGCTTTTCTCAGTGTATTCCGGCAAGTTTCGCAAAAACGGCTACAATGAATGCTGGCGACAGCTGGAAAATATTCAATTATATTTGCAGCCTCGTTTTCACTTATTTTACGAAGCGAAGCGCAACACTTATTAGATATTTTTATGCATCTGTACTTATTGTTTGAATTCATATTCACTCAAATTTTTAAAATATCCGCGTAAAAATTGTAATGGGATATCTTGGCTTCTCGAAACTGTTTATAATTATGAATTTCGGTACGTTCATCAGGTGCATTTATATAGCAATTTTTAAGGCAAGCAAGAACTTTTTGGGGTTAAAACATATTCATAATTTTCCTGGGACAATGTTTATTTACACAGTACAACATTTTTCAGTTCATTGATTGCCAACTCAATTCTGAGAACTGTATGTAAAATTAGACCCAAAAAGAAGAATTTCTGCATCATTCGTTTTGTCTTCTTACCTGCCAAAATATTTTTAATATCGATTTGAAGTTAGTAACTATCGTATAGGGGAATTTTTCACGTTTTATGCACAACAATATTTGGAGAAAACATTGACACCTTTTTTATGATTCTGAGAATTAAAAAAAAAGGAATAAACAAAATAATAAATAAACCCACATTTAAGGGTGCTGATTATTTGGAAAGTTTTGCACAATTTGAAACGTACAAGTGCTGAATCACGTATATAGCCAGCCACCCTTAAAATATGCGCCCATTTATAAGTACCTGGCCGTAAAATATTGAAAAATACGTAGTATTTATAGGTGTGCATTGATCGATTTTTGTCATTCAGGCAGTGCCGACGAACGCGAACAGTGAAAGTGATTTTTCTCCAGTTTTTTAAAAGTGAATAACAACAAAACATGAAATATATCAATATGGAAAACAACAAGTGCCCAAATTTGGATGAATTTTGTTACGTTTGTGGTCATATCGTCCGAAAAATACAGGAAAAAGATCGAAAAAATTTGTTTACTGAGCAATTCAAAATTTTTTTATTTTAAGGGTGGTGGCTATAACTGATTTTTGAAATTCATACCTTTACTCAATTGCGAATAAAAGCGAAACTCGTGCATCGATTTTCATGATCTTTGTCTCATTTTGCTCATAGGTTATGTGACTTTGCGAAAAAGTAACTAGACTTGAAACTTATTTCCGTTTTGTATTTTTTATGAATTTAAAAAAAAAAAATTTTTTTTCTTCATGCGCTTATTTTTATCTTGGAAACTGTGGCTTTTATAGTAAAACAATATATGAACAGATTAAGGAAATTGTAATTATTAATTTTTTAAAATTTATTTCAACTAAATCGGGCTAGTGGTTGTCGAGCTATGCCAAACAACAGGGCCTAAAACGTGATAAATTCCCCAATACGATAGTACTAACTTCAAATCGATATTAAAAATATTTTGGCAGGTAAGAAGACAAAACGAATGATGCAGAAATTCTTCTTTTTGGGTCTAATTTCACATACAGAATTGAGTTGGCAAATCATGTGTTGTACTGTGTTATTTTACCTGTAAATATAAAATATAAGGGCAATTACTAGAAGTGACACTACTTAAAAAATTATATAAAAAAAACTAAAAAAGAACCAATTTTTATTTTTTGATATGGTATAGGTGAAGGATAAACCTTTCTAAAAAAGTAATACACTGTAAAAAAACCCTTGATCTTTTTGGATTTTTCGTTAGTTAAAATTTTCTTTTTTTATAAATTTTTTACAGTGTAATTTTTTTTTGTGTCATAAAACGTGTCATAAAGCCTGTTAAAATATCTTTTTAATGATACCAAGATCATGGAAATCGGTTCAGCCGATTCTGAGTAATTGTAGTTTAAATGGAGCTCTTTTTGACCATTTTCGCGTTTTTTCGAAAACTTTCCCACTGTGCCCCGCCCAAAAAAACGCAAAACAGTCATTTCTAAAAATGAGAGTTTGTTTGTATTGATCAAATTTAGCTATGAACAAAATTTCATCGATATCTGAGGTGGTCGGGTTCAAAATTTCAGTTTTATCTCGATTTTTAAATGAAATTCATCATATGCGTTATAAAGTGTACTTATATTTGCGTTAATTATAATTGAGGTCGCGCTTGGAGGAATTTTTCACATAACTTATTTAATATTGATTTATCGTTGTTACTAGGCTTATATTCGCCAGGAGCATTTGGCGTGAGATAATATTTTTGATTAAGTCTTTTTAAAATATCATTATATTCACTGAAGATTTGTTTAATTGATTTATATGGAATGCTATCAGCTAGTTGTTTAAGTTTTATAAAACTGAGCCTCTGCCCAAAATGAGTAGCTAATTTATTGTGTCCCAGTTACTTGGGTCTCCCGCCCTTGATATCATCTCCTGTGCTCTACCTCTTAATTTATATTTTATTTCATTTATTTGTATAAAACTTGTTATATTTGAAAGAATAAATTCTCCTTTCTTCACAAATGACACCAATTCTCCTTCTGAATCGCCATTGAAACTTGGTAGCTCTTTTACTAATTTTATTGGATATAAATTTAATTGAGTCATTTTGTTAAAAAAAGTCGTTTCATTTTTATTTTATTATTATTTCTTAGGATCACTTCCAATTATTATTATTCCCTTTTTATTTTTGATTTCTTTAAAATAGCTTTTTCCATATAAAACTTTGTTTTATTTTTTTATTTTAGTATTAATTCTTAAGATCACTTCTTAATATATTACCTATTTTTATTCACCTTGTAGTTTAAACTTCCGTTTTCCTTATGTTTCTTTGGTCTTGCTGCAAAAATTCCTTAAATTCCTTGATTTCTTTTCGAGTTGCTTTTAATTTCTGGACCTTTTTCTGAAGATGTTTTTCTGAATCTCGTATATTCTTTTTGCATTTTTTGACTGCTGCCATTTGCTTATTTAATAATTTCTTTTATACTTTGGAAGGTCTGTCTTTTCCGGAGATCAGATTTGCAAAGTTATTGTATGTTATTATAATTTTTCTGATTTTACGCTGCCTTTTGTATTATATTCGTAGATTTATAAGCTGGGAGGGTCCAGAATCTGGAATCGCTAGATTTTATCGAATTCATAGATTTAGATTTAAATTTGTACACTTAAATTTGTAGATTTCAATTTGTATATTTTAATTTGTATATTTAAATTTGTAGATTCGTATTACGGATCCTTTAATTTTTTAAGGATCCTACCAACTGCGCCAGTTTACTTACGTCAAACCAAGTTTTCAAAACATTTTCTTTATTAAACTTGAATATATTATATAGTAACTACAAAATACGAAAACTATTTAACTTGACTTGATTGATTCACTTTATTGATTGACTCTTAATTTACATTGGTTTCGTCTTTTATATTCTTAATTTTAATAAGAACAAGAGTAACATGAATTCTTAGGAAAGTGGCGTGACAATTGTTTATAGTTATAAATAATGTGAATTGAAATATAATAAGGGTTCTCATCTAAGCATGTAAACATGTATAGCATTTAAACTTTTGATGAGCGATAAAGTGTAAATAGTGTAAATGTCGACAAAATTGCGGCTGCGGCTTCGACAACATTATGACTTTTTTACATTTTAAACCTTTTAAAAACCTTCATTAGCATAGAAAAATAAATAAAACGTGTTCATATATACTCCAACTACTTTAAATATGTAATGATTAGCGCCAAAGGCAACCCTCTTTCACACACGTAGATTTACATGCTAGTTTACACTACAAAATAGGCTCGTAAATGATGTAAACTCACGCCCATACAAATTTTGACAGATAGTTTACGCACATCAGTTGATCATGCAATTTTATGTCGGAAACTAGAGTTAGAATTTGGTTTTGCTGTTTCTGCGGTCCGTCTGTTATATAGTTATTTAGTCAGAAGATCTCAAAGAGTCAGGGTGGGAAATTGTTTGTCCGCTTTCAGAAATTTAACCTGTGGGGTACCTCAAGGCTCGGTACTTGGTCCGCTTTTATTTACGATGTTCATTAATGACATTTTTAGAATATGCAATCATGTAACCATGCATGCATATGCGGATGATCTTCAGTTGTACCTGTCCAGACCTATTGGTCACGTTGATGATTTATGTATGAAGATAAACGAAGACTTGTGCAAAATAACAAATTGGGCTAATGCTAACAACCTTATCCTTAATCCGCTTAAATCATTTGTTTTGCCGGTTTTTAAATCTAGTTACTCCTTTCTTAATATACCGGGAATTTTCTTAGATGGTATCGAGCTCAAATTTGTCGATAAAGTTAAAAATCTCGGTTTCTATATTAACTCATCACTCTCGTGCGAAGATCATGTTAATTCCGTTGTTAGCAAGGTTTATTATGTACTGCGAAACCTTAGGTGGACTGCATCATTTATGCCCGTAGAGACTAGAAAAAAATTAGTAATTCAGCTGATTGTGCCAATTATCTCCTATTCAGATATAGTGTATAGTAAAGTTGATTCCCGATCCAAGCTTAAGTTACAACTTGTGTTTAATAATGCTGTAAGATACATTTTTGGTCTTAGAAAGTTTGACCGCATTAGTCACTTGAGTAACAAAGTACTCGGTTGCAACATCTTCAATTATTTGGATGCTAGAAACTGCATCTTTTTACACAACCTGATCTGCACTCGCACTCCTGATTACTTATTTGAAAAGCTACAATTTTGTAGGTCAACTAGAAATCTGAATCTTTTAATCCCTACTTATAATTTTTTAAACTCTAACAGACTCTTTTACGTGAACGCCATCAGATTGTGGAATTCACTGCCTTTAAGTATAAAAAGCATTACAACTAAACGCAACTGTAAGCATGTAATTTTCCAACATTTCTCTTAAGTATCTCTCTTTCACTAATTCTATGCAATTGTATTTAAAAAACCTTACTTTAATTAAAATTACTTAATCTTTATTTGTTATTATTCTTGATTTTGTCGATTTTTCGATTTTTGTTTGAATTAATTTTGAATTAATTATTATTTTGATTAGATCTTTTAGTTAAATGATATTAATTGTATTGAGTTAAATTTTTAATTATTTTTTTTTGTTGTTTATCACTGTTATTTTGTTATGTATCTATATTCTTACTGCATTTAAAAGACTCTGTCTTATTTGTGAACCTTTTCTTTAAATAAATAAATAAATAAATAAAAAAAAAAAAAAAATAAAAAAAAAAACATGTAAGTTCACAAGGTTTGCAATGTTTACGGGTCAGTTACATGCTTAGATGAGAACCCTTAATGATCTGTATATGAAGTAGCTTGACCATTAGTTATGAGTAATGTGATTTGAAATATGAACACCTATGTTAATATACAGTTAAGGTGATATCGTAACTGTGCGTACCAAAGAGAATATTGCTGCTGTAGCGCGAAGTGTTGAAGAAGACGCCGAAATGTCGATTCGTCGCCGTTCTCTACTTGTTGGCCTTTGTCCTTCGTCTACGTGGAACATTTTACGTAAGGATCTTGGATTATGTGCCTACAAAATACAGCTCGTGCAAGAATTAAAGCCAAATGACCATCGTGTGCGTCGCATTTTTGCTGATTGGACTAATTTGAAACTTTATTTCCAGAAGTGGTCCTGTTAACTGGCCCCCTATGTGTCGTGCTATGTTAAGTTATTCGTTTATGCCGACAAACCAGCAACTCTTGAAGAATTGGAAGCCACCATTGACGCCATACGGAAAGAATTATATAAAGTAGTGTAAAAATGGACTGGTCCAATGGACTATGCAACTCGTAGAAAATAAATGCCATGAAATTATCTACCAAATTATAATAATAAAAAATGCATTCCGATAATATTGCTGTCTTATATTATTATTTAAAATTCACATGCAGCTAAAAAAACACCTTTACATGTGAATCAGTGTTTTACGAAGGCAAAAAACGTGAAAATTGCCCCAATTAAGCGAATTCTTAACCGATATATATATTCTTGGGTTCAATGGAAAGGTATTTTAAAGTGCAATTTAGTATTTTGAAAAAAATGTTGTCCATGGAACATTACTTAAATAAGATTGATAGAAACAAAAATATTTTTGAGAAATTTACAAAAATGACAAGAATTGGCTTCGCTACGCGCTCCGTTTGGCTTTTTTTTAGATTTATTTTTACACAATCATATTCTAAGTAAAATTCTACTGAGTATAAGTGCATTTTTTTCATTTCTAATGAGTAAATTGGTTGTAAAATATTAAGCAATCTCGGCGCAACAAAATTCGAACACATAAACTTTAAAAATCAATAAAAAAAATTGTGACGACATCGAGAGGTCAGACCAGGTGTGATGGTCTTGCAAAACGTCCCTCTTTGAGAATTTCTACAAATTATTTTTGTAATTTAACCTTTTTCTGTTTTCGTCACACTATGGTATTAAATGGGAATCTTTAAACGATTTTTCGCTGGGAACAATTTTATCGGAGTTAAATCGTCCCAGGGAGTTTTTAACTCAGAATTTCATGTAGAATCCGAAACTGAATGTTACCAGCTTACAAATTTTTGCCCGGAACAAATTGCTCATACATACTGTTCATGAAGTTCTTGACATCCCCAAAGAGGATATTGTAAACCGCCAAGTGGGTTCCAAAAAGCTGGAACAGTTTTTTTTGATAACAAGTATTCATCTTACAAGCATTCACTGCACGACCCGTTCGACTTAGCACTTGTGTAATCTGAAAAACTCTGCATTACCTTCGCTCGTTTTATGGCCAGTGATATCGATATCATCAAGTTATACAACAGTCTATAACATTCTCATAGAATATTATATAGCTACGTCTCAGAACAGTAGCTCAGATGGTCTTCTCCATTATTAGGTTGAAAAAGTGACACGACTTCGAATTACCCTGTCTGAAACCACGTTTCATAATAAATGTGAAGAGAGGTCCCTCCTGATTTGGAATATGCTACTGGTATTGCTTATTGCCATTCTGTATAGACGGATACGTTTTGCGGGTATACTATAATTTATCATGGTGGAGTACATTATTCTTTATTGGACTGTCGACAGAGTTTTTGTCAATTTGTTTTTCTAGATCTGGTCTAAAATTTGTCGTAGCGTCAAGATTTGGTCGATGGAGAATTTTCCGTGATTGAATCTGCACTACTAAAGTCTATTATATCGCTTTACGATGTGCCTAAGTTTTTTACATAAATGCTCGACAGGACCTTATACACAATACTAAGAAGGTATATCTCACGATTTTTCTTATTGATGAAGCAGAGCACACTAAGGGCCAGTTTTTCAGCACGAATTCAAACTTTAGTCATATTAAACCTAGATTAACCCGAAACACCCTGTCGTTGCCATATGGCAATGCAAACACAAACATTTAAAATGTGCTAATTTTAGTTTAAACCGCTTTATATTTGCGTTAACAGGGCTCTCATCACGTATGACGACAATCGTTTGATGATATCGTTTCAACGATACTTAAACATCACGTAGCCTTTAATTTTATGTATCTTCTAAACGATATCGTTTTGCTAGCTTCATGTATGGCAAACAACTTTCAAATGATATCGTCGAAACGATTGCTTGGCGCGATAGTAGTTAAATATGGGATAGTATCGTTCAAACGATAGTCGTTTTAAAAGTTACGTGATTAGAGCCCAGGTCATTCTGAAAATTTAAAAAAAAATTTACTCAGGGTGATTCGGGTTAACTCACCAAAATTGGACGTTTAAACTCGGTTTAACTAGATATTTTAGCATTTGTTGAAGTTAAATTGACTTAAATTGTTATATAATAAGATTATCTTTTGTCTAAACCGAGTTTTAACGTCCAATTTTGGTGAATTAAGCTCGATTTAATTTGACAAGACTTTAAACTCGTTCTAAGAATACAATCGTTTATAATGCGTTCTTTGTTGTTCGGCCTCTGCGGATTTGTTGTTTTAAAGACGAGCTATAGCTGCAAGCGCGTCGGAAGCTAATTTCATCTGGGGGGCAGTACAAATGGGGGGGCAGTACAAATGGTGATGCAAAAAAAAGTTCACCAAAATTTCTTCAAAGAAACATGAATGTGAATAAACAAATTTTTTATTTTAGTTTAAAATAAAAAAAATATAAAAATATATAAAATATATTAAAACTTCATTATTTTTAAAAGTTCTTCCAATTTCGATATTAGAGGTCATTCTTTAAAGGATCTTTCATATGGTAATATGAAAATATAAGAAATAATAGTTGCTTTTATAAAGCAAGACTAGGTATATCTTTACATGGTTTAAATGCAATAAGGTACAAAAAGTTATATCAATTTAAATTATTCCAAAATGTTTCTTTCTGTCCTTGCGAGAAACAAACTCTTTCACCACCTCCATCGAATTCAATTCTTCGGTTTTATCTTTGTGAATGTGTATAAGTGCCGCATGAGTGAGTCGTTTCTGTTTCATAGTTGCTCGAAGATACGTTTTAAGTCGTCTTAGTGCACTAAAAGAACGCTCAGATGAAGCTGCTGATGCAGGCACAGTCAAAAGCAAAGTAATAAGTTTTTCAACTTCATTTAATAGTTTTTTACAGTAACCGAATTTTTCGCAAATTGGGATACAATGTCACTACAATTTCAAGGTGTTTGGCCAGGCAATTGCTTCAGCAATTTCATCTGCAAAAAAGTCATCTGCATAAAGATCAAGTTTTGTTTTTAGATTTTGTTCAGAAGGCACTTTTCCGTTGAAGGCTTCGATTACAATATTTCCCAACGATTCCAGAGTGTCAAGATCTGTTTAAATGTACAATAAGATTTACAAAGTGCCAGTTTACACTAGCTTCACTCAACCGACTCACCGCATGTTAAATCAAAGTGAGTCGGTTGAGTGAAGCTGGTGTAAACTTGCAAAAATAAAAAAAAGTAAAATATCAACCTGTTTGATCGAATCTAGCCGTTATCTCATTTGAGAGAAGATCTAAAATTTCGAAATAATCTTTTCGTAGTTGATCATATAATGGCAACTGTACTGAAGGAACCGGATTTGATGTTTCGTCAAAGCGTCTAGGTGGATTTTAATCAGCTAATTCACAGTAGGGGCTTTCGCATGGTCCAAAACATTGGACCAACATGGCAGATTGTACAACATGTAGTACCATGCGCAAGCTAAAACGATAGTCGAAATTTTTGGTTTTTTCTGCCGATTGTACAATATTGTACAACTATGTAAAATTACTGCTCAATTGTTAGGGCATCTAAAAGTTGCTTAGCTATTAGCCGGATGTGTTCTGCTTGAGAGCTTGCAATTAATGATGTTGCTTTAAAAGTTGGATCGTTCAAACGCTCAATCAAATAGTCATATTAGTTTTCCATCTAACTTATCGTACAACATGTCGTCCAATATGGAAAGCCCCTAAGAACATGTCAAATTTTTTCTTACCAGAGTTGCAAAATTAACAAGCATTAAGCTACATACATACTTAATGGTGCTTTTAAACTGAAGGGTTTGCAGTAGAAACTCTACATTTTGTTCTATCTTTTTGCAAACACAGAGAAAGAAAATGGTTATCCGCAAGCATGCTTATGAAGAAGAGAGAAAGAAGAGGAAAATATATAATACAAAAATATTATTGTTGCAAAAAAAACTGATATTTTAAATAACTTTTGAAGTTTTCCTTTTAAATTGTTTATCTAGCTAAAAAAGTGGGGGCAACTGCCCCCCTTTCCCCCCCGCTTCCGACACCAATGTATAGCTGTCAGGACTTAAATATAGTCAAGCAGCGGAACTTCTATGCAGTCTGTAATTACGGTTTCTGGGATATCATCTCTAATGTCTAGAATGTTATCAACATTTCCATTCAGAAGCCTAGAGAAGTGTTCCTAAGATAACATCGGCTTTTTCTGCATATTTGTCACTAGATAACTATTTTGATCTTACCTTTTTGAAAAATTTTCAAAATTATTCCTGTTGCCCTGTATTTCATAATTCTTGTACTCACTTTTTTCAGCCTTTTTTTTTGCCGGAAAAAACTTCCATTTCTTCCCTCTACTTACCTCTGCATCGCTCTCTACTAGCACAAGTTACAACCAATTGCAGGTAAAATTTGCTGGTGTCGATTTTCTCTACAATGGTTTCGAAACACTCCTGGCCGTATCACTGAATTCGACTTGTGCGTGGCAGTCAATCACCCATTCGAAGACCCAATGCATATAGTGGGAGGTGTGTGTCCACTGCTTGCATATATAATCGATCGGAGAAATGCATTTTTAAAGCCGAATTGAGGAGAAGAGTGTCGGAAGCTTCGGCTGCCAGTTTTTATTGCAGCTTGTAAACGTCTTGCTTTCTCTGTGAAAGACGTGTAAAGATTTTGGCTACGACAAGATAATGATCCAAACTGAAAGACGTTCTTTCGTCAATCCAAACGTTATCATTCTGTTGCCAAATAGGAGTGTGCGACATATAAGGCTTATGTGGAAAATTTTTTCCTTCATGTGGAGAATCGCAGAACGTGATGCCGTTCACTTTTTAACCATAAATCAACACCCCGATTTGTGCTTCTTCGCAAGGCCGATATTGTAGATATCAGAATATGCTTTCCGAATGCAACTCTGTCCATTCCATCGCATTTCTTGAATTGCGTTGAAATCCGATGAGTATTTATCCATTTCTTGAATTGCGTTGAAATCCGATGAGTATTTATCCAAGATATCAATCAGGGGTATGGAGGCAGCTCCCATAAGAGTTCTGACATTAATTATCAGTTTTTCGTTTACGATACTCGTCATGAGATTTCGAAATAGTTTTTTTCGTTAGTCATTTGCGTGGTAGGCTTCAAACACACCGTCCAAACTATTTAATCTCGATGTACAATCTAGTTATGCCTGGGAGGCCTCCCGATTAGTCGTCAAGCTGGCAACCACCAGTTCCGTTTCTGGGGTGTTGTGCCTGGGATGTTCCAGATCAACATTTCAATCTGGTGCTGGTTGATTCCTTGAGCTAAGACAAGAAAAAAAATTTTGTAGCAGGGGGTCCATTTCCCCCTGTTTCAAATTATAAGCGGAAGTGTAGCAAATAATGGCATTCATCATCAGTTATAAGCAATAACTTTAAAAGTATTACAGATAATAACCGATTTGAAACGGCGTTTTAAAGTTCTTTAATTAGTTAACTAATTAATATCTATTAAATTTTTGGACATTTTCAGCCATGCAATAACTTGAAGCTACTAAATACCTAAAATAGGTTTTTTATTTTCTTTTTTTCACTTGTAGCTCGTTTGACAAAAAAATTATTAATTTCATTTTTTTCTGATGTCGTTTTAATTTGCGAAGAATTCTCTACAGTATTTAATTATAAGGTCTTACCATGGAGCAACAAATAAGAGCCAATTAATTATTTTATGAAAACATGCACTCAAACAGCACTTAACACGGCAACGCAACGTTTCGCTTCACAAATTGTTTTTTTTAGACATAAAACTTTAAATAAGAAATGCATATCTCTTTATTTTTCCGATATGCAATATAAAGTCAACATAATAAATATAGAGGTCATTTAGGAAAAAACTTTAATCAAATGGTAGAGCTCGACCAAACGGAAACAGCTGAAAACAAGATCAGCAAAATTTTAAAAACAACTTCAGTAAACATGCTTTGTTAGTGCAGACTTCCAGCAGGCTGTTGGACTACATAGAATAACATAAGCATAGAGACTAAAGTAAAACAGAAATACAACAACAAATGTGAAATTGAGAAAAACTGAGAAATTGACACTTTAAATCTCATAGCCCCGGTGGTGCATTGCGTTAGTGCGCGCTTGCTCGGGTATCACAAAGATTTCTGCTGACGCCTTTAGCCGGGCAGAAATTGTGCAATAAGATCAACTAGTGATTTTTCCTTTTCATATTGAAAAAACTTTGTTGTTGTTGTTGTTGTTGTTGTTGTTGTTGTTTCTTTGGAAAAATTCGTTAGAACAATTAATTGTTCTAACTTTGACCTTAAGCTCAATAAACGATTTTAAACTATCAAACAACTAGAATTTGTATTTAAAATCAAGTATGATTTAAACTATCAAACATTTAGAATAATTCAAAATTTGTAAAATTTTAGTTATAAGGAAAACAACAAGCATTCAATTTGATGTGCTTGTAAAGCAGTTAGAGGCTAATCCAGACTTAGCAAGAAGCACGTCAGTGTTTTGGAGCAGATAAATTGGCAATGGATGAGTCGTGGCAAAAAATAGCAAGAAAAGTGAACTCATATGGCCCAAGGCAAAGAAGCGTCAATGAATGGAAGAAGCTAACGTAAAATCGTACAAATATTTTAATAGCTTAAAAAAACTTTTGTATTATCTTTTCACTTAAGATATGGGCTGATTTAAAAAGCTGATCAAAAAATTAAATAGCTAAAAATAGATGAAGCCTTAACGCAACAGGCGGAGGGCCTTTTCACGCCACACTGCTTACAGAGCTCGAAAAGTCAATTGATGGGATTCTGTTTATGGCGAGAGCAGCGGCACCGAGCGGATTAGTTCTTGATGCTAAAAGGCAAGCACAGCCAACATCAGCCAACCAGCATTAACAGAATCACAGCCAACATCAACAACAGTCAGCCAGCATCAACAACAAAGCAGTCAGCGTCAACAACAACGCAGCCAGCATCAACAACAACGCCGGTATAATTTATTCTAAATATAACCATGTCAACACTAACACGACCAAGATGCGCTCCATGGAAAAAGAAGTTCCAACAACTAATTGGTGAATCAGCCAGAGAACAAACTAAAGCAGCGAAGCTTCAAGAAGAAGCTTGCAAGGAAATAGCAGTATCTTCCAAAATTCAAGCGGAAGCTACAAAAGTGATTTCAGAGACATTAGTTGAAATGCTTGCAGTGGCAAAACTCATGAAAAATACATAGTTAGTTGTTTGTTGTTTTTTTTTCAAAAGCAAGCATTTCAGGACAAGCCTCATAATGGACTTTGTAGCTTCCGCTTGATTTTTCGAAAATGCTATAGTAAGGTTGTGCTTTAGCTTTTTTTAATATATATATTTGAAGCACTAAGTGCACTACTATAATATAAAACGCAGTCTTTAAATGAATTTACTGTGATATGATGAAAACGTACCTTTTTAATTAATAATTTATTTAAATACAAATAATTAATTTGATACACATGATATAAATACGTTTTAATATCTATATGTTATCAACAAATTAATTAATAATTGAACTGAAATAATAATAAATTTAAAATACAAAGAACTAAATTATGAAAACGGAGAACTGTATTTATCGTAATGTTCTTTAATTTATTCAAATGCTGCTCAATTCATCCGATAGTCACTAAGCTGGTTATTAAAAATGTTAAAGAGCATACAATAATACTGCTACGTTGGCTGCACTAACTCATCAGCGGTCATAGTGATTTTTTATTCACAAGCAAACCGGGCAGAATTGTTTTGTTGGACACTATACCAATTCATCAACGCCGCCAGAAATAATGTGCGTCGCTTATTGCATGCTTTCAGCAATACTTCTTCGTAATTATATGGCCATGTTTGAAGCATCAGAGCTTAGTACTTCATCATTGCTGGTATTTTCATTGCTTTGGGGAGCATCTGCAAGGTTCAGAGGAGGCCAATCATGTTTGTAGAAAATACATAACTTATATATTGTACTACATGCATTCACAATTCGGGATGCCTTTTCTGGTGAATAGTGAAGTCCTCTTGAACCTTTAAAATCATTAGAAGTGTTATTTTAAAATTTAGAAAATATAAGAGACCTATATTGCTGCGAAAACGGTTTTTCAAAAATCCAAAGCAGCGCTCAACCACATTTCGAATTCCTATAAGGGGTCATTGAGTATGGTTCCAACGGGTAGCTAGAATCACCTGAAATGGTTATAGCTAATTTTTAGCTGAGAATTGTTTTTGTGTTAATAATGAACTTATACATTTTTTACCAGAAGCCAAATATTTATTTTTCCATTTATGAAATTGGATCTTAAATGCTGTTCTGCTGCACTATACTTTCAAATAAATTAATCATGATTCACACCGGGATGTTTTGCGTCGACAAATGAAATAACCATGTTTAAATCACAAATTTATAAGGTAAATAAGCTAAGTTGAATTCTACTAAAACAACCAATTAACTTATTACCATAACATTGAGGCTGTAGAATAAATTACGACTCTTCATACCAGGTGACTTTATGCGTACATATGTTCCGTCCACACTGCTAATAACACCTGGAATTCCATACTTATCATAATGTGTTCTTTAACATTGTTAGGGGTATTCCTGTGAGCACCCTATCGTGCTCCCAGGAAACTCTCCTAGGTTCTACTCCCAAGACTCTAACTGCTTCTCTAGCAGGATAAGTGTAGGGGTGGGGGTGTGCACTTAAGCCGGGGAGTGGAGTTAATATGCATATGAATCTAAACCAAAAATGTTTAAAAAGCTATACCATCAAATCTTATAAATTTTTCCGGACCAATTTTCTCGTCAGACTAATCGTAACCTCTTTGTTTTTAAATTACCCGATTTTGGTGAATTTTTTTCTTTCGAACCAGAATATATTTTGATTTACACATGATATCCATAAAAAATTTTTAAATTATATTTGTTTTATTATTTTTATAATATTTAGTGGTATAAAATTTATAAATTGTTTGGAATAAAAAAGTTTATAGCACACAAATGCTATAAAAAAGATAAAATGTTCCCTCAAATTTGATAATGTGTAGTAATGCGTGTTCTATTTGCCCATCTATGTGAAATAGAACGTACGTGGGTATCTTTATTTATTCGGCTGCTACCCGCAGCCCGGTGTAAGCGTCCTTAAGGCCGCCGGGATGATGTATTTGTGTATGCTTATACTTACTGGTTAGTACCCGTGGTCGGGCCTCTTCCTGTTCATTATGTTAAGGGAGAAAAAAAAAGGTACGCTTCTTTTCAAGTCTGAATTTCAACTCTCTTTATTTAGCAGAGGCCAGATATTTATCATATCTGGTCTCGCTTCTTCTTCTTATTCTTTTCATACAACATTTCTTAAATCTAAGTTACAATTATTAAATGCTAACCTAGCATTTCTTCAAGTCTTGGCCGAGATTTCATCCGGTTCAAAAACTTAACTTTAAAATAACGTTCTTAACCTAGTCAATTTCATTGTTATTATTTTAAGTAAACAAATACTCTTATTCTTAAAAACAAAACAATTATTCATGCCTATTTGCATGCTCATACATATTTAATGCTTCCTTTACTATTCTGAAGCAAACATGCATACACTCATACTCGACCGCCAGCCATGGAAACTTTTGCTCAGATTTCATAACCATGCTGGTTACAACAATAAAATATTAATTAAAATATTTACCTCACGCTTAATGAGCCAAAATTCAAAAATGCAACGGCTGCACTTTTGTAAAACTTTATACGCATATTCTTTACTCAACTATTTAGTCGTTTATTAACCATGAGCTTGACTTTTGCATTGCAATGAATGCTGATTACACACTTTCCATTGAGGCCGATCAGTGTTCATTGCAAACATAACTGTTTTAATTTAATAATTAACGTTTGTGACTAATAAGTCACAACATTCCTCACCCCTTGGACCACGAAAATTTTGTACCTTGAAGAGGTTGAAATTTTCGATGACTTTGCTCTTAGCGTATCGACTATGTTTGTATGCGTAATTAATAACGTTTTCAATTACTTTTTCATCTTCTGTGAAACTGACTATAAATACTTTTTATCTTATTCAGTTCTTTTGAATGTGTATGTTTTTATTTTACTTTTGATACCTTAAATAATTTTAAAAATGTACAATTTCTTCATTGAAAACAAATATTACATCGGTGAAATCTGGTCCTCCTTGATTCATTCTGCTTATGCTTTACTACACAGTAAAAAATATGAGCATAAATTTTATTCTATTTTGTATACATATAAATCCAAACCAAAAATGTTTTAAAAGTTATACCATCAAATCCTATAAATTTTTCCAGACCATTTTTCTCGTCAGACCAATCAAAACCATTATATTTTTAAATTTCACGATTTAGGTGAATTTTTTTTCTTTCGAACCAGAATATATTTTGATTAACACATGATATCCATATGAAATTTTTAAATTATATTTTTTTTTTATTATTTTTATAATATTGAGTGGTATAAAACTTATAAATTATTTGGAATAAAAAAAGTTTATACCACACAAATGTAATAAAAAAGATATAATTTACCCCCAAATTTTTTACTGTTTAGTGTTTTTTTTTATCTTTGTTATGCTCTTGTTGCCACTGCTATTTGCAGTGACTGAATGGTTGTTTTCTATAATTTTCTGGTATGTTTGGTGCTATCAAAACGAAAAGGTTTAAACCGTATTTAATTTGTTGGTTCTCATGTGCAAGCTTTTACTATGTTCCCGAGCTTTTGACGTTGTATCCTATCAGGTTCAACAAACTTTTCAGTTGCTTTATTGATATCTTATGTACAGCGTAAATCAAAGTAACTGTCGCACCTATATAAATACCAATTACACAAAAAGAAGCAACACTGGAAAACATATGTTGTTTTTTTACGACGCTGGCATTAATTGTACACTTATTGCATGAACCGTTTCAAAAGTTTTGTCAACAATAATAATAATATTGCGAAAGGAAATAAGTACACAGATCCTTCGCCAGCAAGCAGGTTGCGATATCATATTTTCCGACGTAAAACTCTTTTTTTTGCAAGCAAGCCACAACCCGCAAAATGATAGAGTGTATGCAGCTTGCATGGCAGAAATTTCTAAAGAAAAAAAAACCATTGAAAGATTTCAAAATGTTTCGTCAATCATGGTTTGGAGCGCTTTCTCCGAAAAAGACAAATTGACCCTTCTTCTTATCAAAAAAGGCGTTAAAATAATTTGGAATAATACTTAGAACAAGTTTTAAAGAACTATCTTATGCAGCATTGCAAGCAAACTTACAGTGTGGGTCACTTTTGTTTTCAGCAAGATTCTTTTCCAGCACAAATGCAAAAATCGTTCAAAGGTGGTGCAGAGCAAATTTGCCATGTTTTATTTCTGTTGAAGGCATGCCCTCCGTCATCCCCTGACCTTAACTCCTTTGGACTGTTCTATTTGGGGTATAATGCTGAGCAAATTAACAAACATAAGCACATGACGGTAGATAAACTTAAGCGATGATCAACGAAAATATCAATGGATATACCTGAATTAAATGATGAAGAGTTATAAAGAATGCTTAAAATTAAAAATCAAAATTTTTCACTAACGGGCTTCCCTCTACTGGTTCAGACATAAATTAAAGTCTTCGTTACTTCTTTCACTTGAATACCTCGTGAATGTTGCTGTTTCAACCTCCGCTTCTTGTCTTTCTGCTATGTCGATGCATACAAGACCCTTGATATTGCCGTATTCTTCAAATGTTTTCTTCTTAATTTTCATCTTTCATTTCTCAATGTATTACTTATATTTTTACTTGCACAAAAAATGCTGTGCCGTTTAAATGCTGCACCAAAATATTGTTCATTTTTTTAAATTATGCTCTTATTATAATAAGATTTCAATATATGGTATGTGTGTTATATTTGCACTTTTTCTCAGTGGCCCTAATTTAATATATGTACTTTTCAAGTAATCCTAACTTTTTTTCTGACGATTTCAGTTGTCATTAAAACAACATATTACTTTTCTATAAATTCAATCTTCCCATACTCTTAGTTTCTAAAATTCTTTTCTTTAAATTGATTTTTATTTTCCTTTCCATTTACACAATTTTTTTAACATACATATATCTAATAAATTAATTGTATTTGTCATTTACATGACATTAACATTTTTCCATATTTCTATATTATTTCTTCAATATTTTTATGCGAATTGGCATTCTATTCTATATTGCTTTTTTATGGTACACTTTCAATTTTTTTTATACGTAAGTACATTATATCAGTTATTATTTTTTCAGGAATATTATTATTCAATATGGCGTTTTCGATGGTGATTGCGTCCGCATTAGGTACAGCAACACACTTCGAGAATTCGTCTTGGAGTATCAAGATATATTTATTTCCTTAACACGTTTCTAGTAGTATACCACTCAAATCAATATATAACTTTGTAAATGGCTTCTCCACTTCTATTATCTTCTCCTGCGTTTGCACAAGTGCGACTTCTTTGCTTCCACGCGGTATTCTACTCAAGGCGTCGGCGTTCAAATTTTTTTTCCCTGGTTTATAAATTATTTCAAACTCATACTCTGACATTTTGTGTCTAAATCTTGCTAATCTAGACGTTTGGTCTTTTAATTTCGCTACCCCCCTCAAAGGCTGGTCGGTGTGTATCTTGAAGTGTCTAACCAATAAATACGCTCTAAAGTTTTTCGTCGCCCATACAATAGCTAAAAACTCTTTTTCTATTGTTGAATATCGTTATTCTGCACTATTCAGTGATCTGCTCGCAAATGCAATCGGTCGGTCTTCTCCTACTTCACCCTGTGACAAGACTGCTGCTAATGCTTCTGCACTTGCGTCTGTAGTTAATAAAAACAGCTTGCTAAAATCGGTATATGCCAAAATGGGTGATGAAGTCACCGCTTCCTTTATTTTTTCAAATGCTTCCTGACATTTATCTGACCATTGGAACTTACTGTCTTTTTTTAATAAATTATTTATGGGTGATGCCATTTGTAACATATTCTCTTTGAACTTCCTGTAATAATAAGCTAGTTCTAAAAATGCTTGAACCTCTTTCCTATTTCTCGGTATTGTAATATTCCTCACGCATTTTAATTTCTGTGGATCTGGTACCGCCCCTTATTCCGAACATTTGTGTCACAGGTATGCTATTTCTCTACGAAGAAACTGACACTTTTCCGTATTCAATTTTAAGCAATTTTCCCTAAGCCTCTGGAATACTTGTTATAATCTTTCCCCATGCTGCTATAGATTTTTGCGCCATAAATTACCACAGCATCTAAATATACGAAACAATCTGTTCCTTCTAATCCTATCAGAATATTATTCATTAACCTTTGAAATGTTGCTGGAGCTCCGGTGAGTCCAAACGGCATCCTATTAAATTGGTAATGACCAAATGCTGTACTAAATGCTGTTTTCTTTCTGTCTTGTTTGCTTATGAGAACTTGGTGGTACCCACTGACCAAATCTAAAGTTGAAAAATATCTACAGTGCCATAATTGATCTAATATTTCATCTATCCTTGGTATTGGGAAAACCTGCTTAACGGTGGCATTATTTATCTTTCTGAAATCTACGACTAAACTCCACTTCTTCTTACCATCGCTTCCTGCTTTCTTTGGCACTAATAGCAATGGTGAAACGGTGATTTGCAGGGCCTAATAATGTAGTTTTCTAAAAGCTGTTCTACCTATTTTTGAATTCTTCTCTATGTGCTTTAGGTAATCTATACTGTTTTTGATTTTTTAGAAGCTGATTTGCTTGAACCTGAATTTCGTGTTCTATCACTGGAGTGTATGTTAATTTATCCCCTTCCAATAGAAAAATATCATGGTATGCCGTTATTAAATTCTCCATTGCAGAACTTTTCCTCTAAGTTCAAATTTTCTTCTAATTGAATTGTGTGTGTTAATTTATTAATCCCTTCTTTTACCTTCCACTCGTTTACTCCATACATTGAGCCTGACTTTATTTTAAAAATGTTATAAGGTAAGTTACCCAAATAAGGCCAACCTAACGATTTTTACCAGTCAGAAGAGAAACGGGTTTTTTAAAACTTATTTTTGCAATTTTGTATTTTTGTTTATTCAATTCTTTTTCAAAAGCATAAAAATAAAGCATGAAAAAGTAAAAAATATATCCAGCTCAGAAGGTTTTAAAAAGGTCTGATTTTAGCCATATTAGGACCACCATGTCTAAATAAGGCCCAATATATAACGGTTTTAGAAACATAACAAAACAGTCAGAAAATAATAAAATAAGAACACATATTGTTATTACAAATGATGGTTTACATTTATACTAAACATAAATGCTATTCATAGCTTTTTTATAAAAACTTTTTCGAAAAAATACTTTTATTGCCAAAAGTTCACTTTGAAAATAAAAATAAAGTTACTCTGGCTTTTTAAAGAAAATTTTGGTAATTTGCTGACCTTTATAGTTGAGGACTTTCTTTTTCGTAGTTTTTTTCCTACGTTTGGGCCTTTTTAGGAGCTCTCAATATAATTTCATTAATCAAGTTTTTCTCGGAATACACCACAGTTAGATTTGATCAATTAACCTTTTTGTTTTCGTTAAAATACCTCTCTTGATTTTTAATTCAAAGCTGGACATTAGGGCGTTTCAAAAAAAAAAAAATTTCCAACTCTTGAAGCGGAATATTAAAGTTTGTGATTTAAGAGAATTTCGAAAATTTTTTTGGATTTTTTGAAGATGGGTACGTGGTCGCTGAAATCGATTTTATCAAAAAAATGAGGTTATGGAGAAAAATTTTTAAATTTTTGTATATTGTATATTTTGTATATTTTTTTTTACTTAACCAAGAACGAAACTTAATGAAATTCTTTTAATTTTTATAAAATATGAAAAATAAAAAAAATTTTCTCAAACTTAAATTTTTTTCTTATATTTCTCCCGCAAGTGAAAAGAAACCTATATACCGAATGAAAGGTAATTTAAAGACCTTTCTAACGCATTTTTCATCTTGAAAAAATGTTGAAAACTTTTAAAGTTATTGAGGTTTGAAATCTATAAAAACATAATTTTGTACTTTTAAGACTATCAAAGTGGTCCTTAATATAATAATTTTTCACATCAATCATTTTTTTGTCGTGGGATCGGATCATTAAGAAGAGAATTGTTTAGTTTTATGAAGAAAAAGCACCAGCAAAAATTAATATTAAAAATTTTTCTCCATAACCTCATTTTTTTGATAAAATCGATTTCAGCGACCCATCTTCAAAAAATCCAAAAAAAATTTCAAAATTCTCTTAAATCACAAACTTCAACATTCCGCTTCAAGAGTTGGAAAAATCAGAAAAAACGTCTTTTGTGAAACGCCCTACTGGACATAGGCAATAGTTAATTCGTAGAACTGCGAGTACAATATTACATCAACCACGTTGTTGACGCTACCGCTGACTTCGTTCGACTGTCACTCGCTTCACAGATGCGCAATCGAAGTAATTTTTTTGCATCGTGATGCAGATATGAACATGTTTAAACGTGCAAAAAATCATTTTGCAGGGAATGCAATAAATGTGCGTATTAGAAATCGGGCCTTATTAAGGCTTGGGCCTTATTTGGCGAAGAGACCTTAACTTGAAAATTTTGGTTTATAGTGTCTTGGCAAGATAACATCATCAAATTGCATTCAAAATTGATACATACGCGGTATTATTCCCTACGTTTGTTTCTAACTTTCTCCTATATAAACTCCTGATATAATCTACTGTTTATGTACCACTACCACCGGAATCTTCGTCTCTATTTTATTTCTTACTGTTCGTATGGTTCTAGCATTTATTTGCATTTCCTCATAGTAATTAATTGAGCTTATCTCATTAATTTTTTCTTAATTGAGCTTAACTCATTTAAGCTCATTTTAACTCAATTGAGCTTAACTCATTCATATTACCCCCTTCTTTGTCATATATAGCTACTGTTTTATCTATCGTACTTATGATGGATTTATTCCACAAATTATCTCGGCCTAATATGCCATCTGCAGGCAGTCCTTGTTCTAGTGCAGTGACGGGCAGCTTTGCACACCTATACTTTCTCATCTTGAGTATGTATTAATAAGCGCTTTAAAGATCACACGGAAAACAAAGTAGTGCTAAAGCGCTTTTTGCAGAAATCTTACTAGGCATTATGGGATATTTTTTGCTTGGATTTGTATTACGAAATTAAAGTAATAAGTAGTGGACTTAATGTAAAAAGGAAACAGACCGACATACGGATAATGTGAAATACAGATAAGCAGACGGAAATGTAAAAAGGGCTGCTAGTAGTAAAAAACATAAAAGTGCTTATGTTGCTTATTGTATTTTGCCAAGGCTAAACTGACAGCGTAAGATGCTTTCATTATACGTATTTGGAACTGATCACTATATGATTTGATTTGTGGACATGCCGCATAATTTTTTAATTTTACCTCTTTGATGCCACGTCATGCCGTTATTTTCTTCAAATAAAAAATTTTTTTCTTACATTCTTCCAAAAATTTTGCATACATAAAATTTTATACAGTGTAATATTACGTTATATCTGTGTCGATGAGCAATAACAGCTTAAGTCTTATTTCAAAGTTTCCAGAAATCTTGCTTCAAAGTTTTCAATCGCCATATAAGTTATATGAAAGGGTCTTTTGTTTTTGCGTCGTTGGCTAAGGTCATGCTAGAAGTTCTAGATTTTGTGTGTTCATAATGTTATATACGTGGAACACAACTATATCAATAACTCAGTTCTGTCTAAAATCGACTTAAGCTATTATTGCTTATCGACACAGATATAATATAATATATTCAAGGAACACGCATTCGCTTGAACACTGAAGCTTTGATCGGTCTGTAGGTGAGATGAATACGTATTTTACTGCACAAACACAACTTGAAACTAAGGTTATCTACCTCGCCATGTTCTATCTTCACTGGCCCAAGTGTTTTTACTAAACCCCCGAATGCTCCACACAAATTTCTTATTTCTTTTCCCCTGTCCTTAATTGTTTTTAATGCGTTTTGTTTCACTAAACTCGTGTCCGCTCCGGAATCTACAAGAAGAATGAGTCTACCATTTATAGCATTCTTGCAAGGAATTTCTATAAACACAACATTAACTTTGGAGATTCCAAAACATTCACCCTTTTTCTTTGCCAACACCGTCATTTTTTTATGCCAACCATAATTTGTTATATTTTCATATAATTTTTCTAATCCCATATTGAATTTTTATTTTGTGACTCTTCATTTATTTTTCCTGTTACCTTATTGAATTTTTCTTCTATCATATTTCATTTTAATTTCTCGAATACCACATCGAATTTTTCTTTTGTTACATTTTCATTTTATTTTCCTGCTACCTCATTGAATTTTTCTTTTCTTATACTTCCATTTAACTTTCCTGCTACCACATCGAATTTTTCTTCCTTCATATTTCCATTTAATTTGTCGAATACCACATCGAATTTTTCTTTTATTTCCCCGAGTGTCTCTATAACCTTTTTTGATGTCGCCTGAAACGACTCAACTGTTCCCTTCGATTCTGGTCTGATGTTTTCTATATTCCTTCCTGAATGAGGTGTAAAGAAATTTACAACCTTCTTAGATGTCAAATTCTCTGTTACTACTCTTTCTATTGGCTGGGATGTACATGCATTCACAATCTTTTCAAACGTCGAATGATCTGTTACTGATATTTCCGCTGGCTTCAATGTACAGATATTCAGAATCTCTTCAGACGTAGAATTATCTGTTACTATCCTTTCTATTGGCTTAGATGTACGGATATTCACTATCTTTCTAGACGTAGAATTATCCGTTTCTATCTTTGATGGCCTTATTTTGCTCTTATTTCGGGGTTCCCAGCTCACTGGCCTTGGCTGGGCCCCTGAAAGTTTTCCGTCGGTTTTCCCAGTTCCTCCTATAACACTCAATCTGCACATGACCCAACTTGTCACACCACCTACAGCGTACCTGTTGCTGTCTCACTCGCAGTTCATTACCAAAATTATTTACCCTAAAACTCAATCGATCGTTTAATATGCTCCTGATTTCTTGCTGTCTACAAGCAAATTGTCTAAAATTTTTCTGTTGTCCCCTTGGAGCGAATGAAGGTGTACTCATCCAACAATTATTATGCCCATACTCCTGACATGTTCCGCTATATGGAGAATTTTTCCTCGTGAGACACCCATCTCTTGTGTGTCCTTGTCTATTGCAGAATGAAAACTTGATGTTCATTTTATATTGGTCCTGCCTTTCGTCTTCGAACCTATCACTGGTGTTAAATTTCTTATCCTTGAACCCTGATTTACTCTCCTATTCCATCACTGTTCTTCGTCACTTTCATATATCGGACCAGTTTGACGAGGAGAATGTTGTCCTGACTCATTCCTGCTTCTATCCTTTAACATGTATTCTACATCTGAAGCCTTTTTTATTAACTCTGATCGGTCATTCTCTGACAATGATAACACTACTGTCCTTATCTCGGGTTCCAATATACCGACTTTAAAAGCTGTAACTACGGAGATATATAATTGTTTGAGGAGTGATTTGTCCTCCTCTATACAGTCTCTCCCTCTAGCTTCTATTGAACCTAGCTTTCGTGCAAACGCAATAATTTTTTTGCCGGGCTCTAGTTCACACCTAGATAATTTAATAATTATTGAATCATATGTAGTTGCACTCATGGGCCGAATTAACGACACAAATATTTGCGCAATGCGAAGAGGGGAAAGTTTGTGTAAATTATAAATTATAAATAAAGTTTGTGAATAGGAGGTTTTTATAAAAAACCGGTTTTAGGTTTTACTGGTTTTTTAAGCGGTTAAACCTACCGGTTAAAACCGAGGCAAAAAGCCAGTTTTCCAAATAACCGATTAGGTTTTATTAAATTTATATTTTTACAAGCAAGTAAATAACATCAAATTAATACCTAAGCTAATCAACCTAGTATTGACTAGAAATCTGATTCATAAACACTTGTTCTGTAAGGCTGCCCGCTGAGTAAACGCCGAAGCAGGCAGACAGGCACCAGTGCGACAAAAGTGACTTCATACAGTTTCATATAAGTCTGCTCGAAGTCCACATAGCGACGGCAGCAGACCAAAGCAGGTACAGCGAGAAAAGTGGTTTGTTCTGGTTTCTCGCAGCTGATTTTGCGTGTTTGTCTAATTTTTGTTAAAATTTGATGGACAATTTTTTTAAACGTAGTTTTAACGCAAGGAAAAATTTATATTAGATTCATTTTATGTTTATTATTTTTTCGTTGGACGAAAATCACTCACAAACATAATTAGCATCAGCGCATGTGTATATATTATGATAAACACACAAAACAACACCATGCAAACACAACATAGCAACGAGTGTGAAGATTGTTTTTGTTCTTGTGCATCTATGTTGTTGTTGTTGTTGTTGCTGTTGGTGATATATTTGCATAACTGAAACAACGAAAATTATGGGTTGATGAAATTACCAATTGTTTTACATGTAAAATAGATGAAAAATAACCCTTTTAATGCTATGTTATTCGTATTTAATACACATTTTGTGGAATCCGAACTCAAAGGACTGTTTTGATTTTGTTTTCATCATCTTTTGAGTGAAAAAGAATCAAAACAAAAAATAGCAGAATAGATTCGTCGGAACACATCATGTGAGGTTAGACGAGCTCGTTTGCCAGAACTGTAAAAGAATGCATTCAATTTGATTTTATAAACAAAAAAGTGAATCAGTGAATAACGAAATAAGAATGCATTCAATGAATGCAAAATTGATTTATAAATAAAATTTTCAATTCACATTCAGTTTTAAAAAAAAAAATTATTATTCATTGCAATTCTTCATTTTCAGGGTCAGGGTTCGGTCTTGAAAATTTGTAAATCGCAGTAAATTTTGAAAAAACACAGTAAAACGATTTTTCGCAGTAGTTCTTTTGTTTTTTCTTTATTTAGAATCATGTACTTACATTTACTACTAATGAATGTACATTTTATACTAATAACATAATATACACATAAATATATACATAATTATATACCAGAGAGGGAAATAAGGAATTTTTAGAAATCCTCGTTTTCTTCCAAAAGATCCGAAAATCAGTTGTTCAAATTTTTTAATAATAAAGAGAAAATCTATAAAGATTTCAACGAAAAATATCAATAAGCATGTAAGTCAAATATAAAGTATTTTATAGCATTAGATTGTTAAAATCGAGAATATATTACTCTTTGCTTCCTTTTGAAGATAGCGGTGTTTTGTTGCGCTGTGCTAGCTGAGCACAAAAAGATAAGAGCAAAATAAAAAGAGCAACATGGAGTTTATTGATATCCTCGCAAAACAAACGGAAAGATTTCTTAAAAAAACTTTACACTTTACTACATATAAAATCGATTCTTAAGGATTAAACTGCAAGAGTATCCAAAATTTTGAATAAGAGTAGCACTTTTACATACAGAAGATCAGAAAATTGGCAAAAGATTTTAATTAAAAAACTTGCCAGTACAGAGCAAGTGTACTCTTTCCCCTTCGTCACAAGAACTCACGTAAACTCACCACGATTTGTCCTACGAACTTAAATTATTGCTTTCTAGTCTTGAACAATGTAAAAGGGGTCTATGCCTTAAATCAAAACACAATCAAAAAGACACATTGTGGAGCATATAAAATTTAAAAGAAAAAACGAAATTCGAAAAAATATCAAAAGAAAACTATCAATCTATCTATCTTGGATCATTGAGTGAGGGTTGTTTTTGTTTTGCGTTGCGGTTGTTGTTGGTAAATTTATCCATCGTCTCGAATGATCGTGGATAATCATTCATAACAAAAAAGAAACGAAAAAACACAAAACAATAACAAACTGTGTCGCACTAATCTGATCTGCTTCTCGCATTCACTCTGCGGTACTTATTTGTGGAGCGGGTTGCTGTCTGCGCCTGCCTGCCTGCCTGCTTCGGCGTTTACTCTACGGACAGCCTTATATGTTCATTTGTTAGTCTGCTTCTCTCATCGCTTACAACTTTATTGACGACGGAAACCAACCTCTCTGAAGGTACAGAGCTCCCCATAACTAGAAGATATTTTTAGTCGCATTGGATAAGGCAGGCATGCAACCCATTCTTTCTTGCCAAAATAAAATGAGCTTTTGCGATGTTCTGGGCAACAAGGGTTGTTCCAAATACAGTTTTAGTTCCTCAGGAAATGATGCCTACTCTTTCAACTGAACTCACATGTTCTAGCTGTTTGTCATGGGTAGACCAAGAATAAGTATTTTCTCTATTAGGAATTATTGAGCAGCTCGGACTTGTCCTGCCAGATAATAAGATGGTAGGACACAGAACAAGTGTTGTAAAGCGTTGGTTATTCTAAGAAAAAAATTATGGAAATATTTTTTGAACTTAACATATATTTTTTTAGCTTTCTGTTTTCTAAAAAAACAAAAGGCTAACCGGTTTAACCGGACCTTTAATAAAAAACTTAAAAAACCGGTTAACCTACAGAAAAAACCGGTTTACAGTTTAACCGATCGGTTTTTCCCATCCCTAGTGTAAATATCAAAATCATTTTGATTTTTATGCAACCAGTTGCACAAACCGGCCACAGACGGCACAACTGAACTGCAGAAGCTCCGATTTGCGCAAATAATTTGTGTCGTTTATTCGGCCCATTAGATAATTTGACTTAATCAACATGAAAATATCCTCTACCTTGTCAAATTGTCAGCTCCTAATGCAACCTGAGCCTTATGCACTGTATGAAAATTGGGATATCTACTTTCTTAACTGCTCTTGCAGCCAGGTCACATCCCTGGATAAACCTATATACTTCTGCTGGTGACTCGGTACCCGAAAACAAGGGCACCAAATTATTCACCGTTATCGCTATGTCGTTTACATTCATAATCGGTCGTTTAAACAGTAGGTTTCCCAAATCTAATCCTGTGGCAACATGTTATAACTTCGAAAGTTTCGAAGTTGTCGAAATTATCGAAAGTCGGTATGTTGTAACACTTTCGACAGGCGATATTTGCGATAAAATATCACTTTATTTTGGTGGCAGTGATCGAGAAGCGAAGTAAATATAAACGGAAATAGTTATCCATTTAAGCATGGTTTTATTTATTATATATTATTTATATAACATAGAAGAGTTAAATAATGATTTTAAGTTAGTGGAGTAATAAAAGTACCCAGCAAAAAAAGTGCTTCCACAGAAGCTAAAGATTAAGGGAAAGTCTTGAATTCCATCCCTTCCACTTTCATACCCAGAACGCATTCTTACATATGCATGTCATTGGGAGGAATGCTTTCCTTAGCCTTCTAGTGCTTCTAAGACTTTTTCAATGGAAGATTTCTTGAAGTCCTTCTAGGTGTTTTTCAGAACTTTAAGAAGGCATTCCATGGAATGGAATGGTTTTTGTGGTTTGGGGGTTAAAAAATCCCTGGGAAGATATCCCTTTTCCCGACATTCTAGCAATTTTGGTGTTGGAAATTAGAAATGTTTGGGTTTTGTTGGGGTTTTAAAAAAATTCTACGTAAAATATTCTTTTTCCCGATTTTCAAAGCATTTTGGTGTTAAAAGTAGTGAGTTGTTGGGTTTCATTGGGGCTTAATAAACCGTACGGCAAATATCTAAAACATACATTATAATTATATATAGTTTTGTACTTTAATTGAATTTAAATGCCATTTGAATGTCTTCCAGAAGTAGTTTATAAAAATGCCTTTGAAAGAACTTCTTAATAAGTCTAAGAAGAAGCACAGTTTTATCTATATAATGTCTTCTGGAAGCAGTGTCCCTAAGAATGAATGTCACATTTGCATCAAAAATTTTGCTAGGTATTGGCTTTAATAAAAGTATATATATGGTTACCTTAGAACTGTTTGTTCAAATTAAGTTACCCTTAGTTTTGCCAAACAATGTTATTTATAATTATAATTATATTATAATTAATAAAAAATTAATTTATAATTTTTAGTTTAAATGATATTTTTTATTAATAAAACAATTTTTTAAAATATTGATTCACGTTATTTAGCATGTCAAGTATCAGGAAAAAAGCTTGCGGGCAGCTGTTAAATGTTCGAACATAACTTCGAAACAAACCAAATCTCCTGTCGAACAAAAATATTACAACATACTGCCAGATCAAAAACTTCGCTTCGATAGTGAAGTTACAATATGTCGCCACTGGTCTATCTTCTGTCTTGCTTCCTGCAAATTTACTCTAACACTCCGTGTGATAGTTTTTAATAATACAAATTCTCCTCCTGCCATGAGGTACATGAACAAATACAAATTTAAAGCTTAAAAACACTTTTTTATATTTTTTGTTTAATTCCCATTTATTGTAGGTTTTTGCCATATTTTAACCATACATTAGTCGACTTTTGTTATACAAACATGTTTAACTATATTGAAAAGATTCTTCTTTTTATTTTCTATATTTTATAACAAATTTTAAAATTCATGCCGCTTTGGATTTCTTTGACGCAAACTAGTTCTCTTCCCTGTTGATAAATCTTTTTCTCATAAAAGGATTTAGTTCCTTTTCTATTTTCCAATAAAATCTCCTTCCAAGTTTGGTTTGCCAGGATGGTCTTCAAAAATTGTACTGGTACAGTCCTCATGATTGTCACATAGGGATCCAAAAACGTTGTTGACATTATGTGTTATCTATATAAAAAGGAAAAATTAAATTCCTAAAAAGGTTTCAAACGAAACTTAAATCTTTATATACAAAAGAAAATATTCCTACCATCCTCTTTCCGAAAGGTGGTGGAAGATTGATTTGCCATCAATAATATATTTCCAGCAGGACCCACGTCAGTCCTACTGCCACAAAGATAAAAATCATACAGAATTTTATGCCAAAAACTAACATTTTGCCCAACAAAAATTTTTTTTTTCATAATAATTTTGCCCATAATTTATCATAATAAATCCTTTCTTATTATTTAAAACTATTATTATTATTTATTAACATTATTATTTAAAAAATGTCATAAAAAAATTCTCATTCTTTAAAATTTTACAAAGCCAAACAAAAAAATTATCCTTATTGTTACTGTAGCAATAAGGATCCTAACATCCTTGACGTTCCTATAACAGCAGAATCATTCCGATTATTTAAAAAAAATCAATTTTCCCGTTTTTTTAAAAATATCCTTACTGTTCCTTCGAACAGAAAGAACCTAAAATCCTTACTGTTCCTGAGAACAGAAGGATCCTACCGGCTGCGCCAAATGTTGTGGTATTCCTGTGAGCACCCTATCGTGCTCCCAGGTTCTCTCCTAGGTTCTACTCCCTAGACTCTAACTGCTTCTCTAGCGGGATTAGTGTAGTGGGTGAGGAGTGTGCACGTAAGCCGGGGAATGGACGTCCCGACTGCACTTCATACCATGTGTGGGTGTATGTGTTGGGGAAGGTCCCTAGTAACGCGTGTTCTATTTGCCCATCTATGTCAAATAGAACGTACATACGTGGGTAGCTTATATTTATTCGGCTGCTACCCGCAGCCCGGTGTTAGCGTCCTTAAGGCCGCCGGTATGATGTATTTGTGTATGTTTATACTTACTGGATGGTACCCGCGGTCGGGCCTCTTCCTGTCCATTATGTTAAGGGAGAAAAACAATAGACACGCTTCTTTTCAAGTCTGAATTTCAACTCTCTTTATTTAGCAGAGGCCAGATATTTATCATATCTGGTCTCGCTTCTTCTTCTTATTCTTTTCATACAACATTTCTTAAATCTAAGTAACAATTATTAAATGCTTATCTAGCATTTCTTCAAGTCTTGGCCGAGATTTTATCCGGTTCAATAACTTAACCTTAAAATAACGATCTCAACCTAGACACTTTCATTGTTATTATTTTAAATAAACAAATACTCTTATTCTTAAAAACAAAACAATTATTCATGCCTATTTGCATGCTCATACATATTTAATGCTTCCTTCACTCTTCTGAAGCAAACATGCATACACTCATACTCGACCGCCAGCCATGGGAACTTTGGCTCAGATTTCATAACCATGCTGGTAACAACAATAAAATATTAATTAAAATATTTACCTCACGCTTCATGAGCCAAAGTTCAAAAATGCAACGGCTGCACTTTTGTAAAACAGTAGTCAAGTCATGTTAACAGAAGCGCAGCTAAAATAGCAAGCTAGTTTTCTTTATACGCATATTCTTTACTCAACTATTGAGTCGTTTATTAACCATGAGCTTGACTTTTGCATTGCAATGAATGCTGATTACTCAGATTCAATTGCGGCAGATCAGTGTTCATTGCAAACATAACGGATTTAAGTTAATAATTAACGTTTGTGACTAATTAGTAACAACACAGTAGTGCTCTTCAAAAATTACGAGGTTATATTTTATCACTTTTGTCACAGTTGATTGTGACATACTGGAAACACATTAATTTCCCACTGATTTTTGGTAGCTTTCAGTAGCAGAAAATGGAAGGAATGTAGGTAGCTTAGAATATGAATAGTAGAATATGAGTATTCCTGTAGGTGGTTCGCATATGCACGCTTACTTCAGTCAATATATGCTGAAACACCTTTTCACTTACTCGAAAATTTGACACGGACCTGTTTAGAAATATTTTTGAAGACTCAATAAAAAATTACTACTGGTGCGATTTTTTTTTTAGAATTGAACAAAATTTGAGTACAGAAATGCTGCGGTGTGGGAAGCTGACTTAAGAGTGATGTAAGTAGAAATGTATGTTCAATCATGATTCAATTATTATAGGGTTATTCGTATTTTTTGACGTATGCTTATTTTTTATAAACAAACATATTTTGACAATCTGCTAACAGTGTTTTGTGCTGTTCGAAAAAAGGTCTGTTTCAGTGCTTCGTTGTGTAGTTTACTACTGTAGTAGTTTTTCAATGATTTCTTGCTAAGTTAATAAGAAAAAGAAACTATGTAGGTGTTGCGTCGTAAGTGTATGCTATGTTGTATGTATATTTTAGGAATTTAGAAAGCTCCTATGCAAATTTCAAATAAAAAGTCATTTTTGCCATTGCTCAAAACCTAATTAGTGAATTTTATTAATTGAAAGTGTAATTTAGAAGACTCGGTCTGTGCGCAGCTAAGAATACACGCAACCCTACACAGAGAAAGCTAGACGTCGACAAGCTGCAATCGAAACAGACAGCCGATGCTTTCGCCACTCGACTCTCACTCCTGCTTCAAAGCACTCCTCCAATCGATGATATATGCGCGAAGTGGACACACATTTCCAACTCCATGCGTGCGGTTGCTGAAGAGGTGATTGGCTACCAACGCCCTCGCCGAAACCAGTGGTACGACCAGGAGTGTCGCGACGCCACTGCAGAGAAAGACGCCGCCTACAAAGCCACCCTGCAGTCGGTTGTAACGCGCGCTGCTAAGGCGCGATACAAAGAAAAGAGGAGGGAAGAGAGACATTCAGGCGGAAAAAAAGAGAGGCAGAAAGCGCGAGCAGGAAAAGATTGAGATGTATGGTGACAGGAATGAGGCCCGAAAATTTTTTGAAAAAATAAGACGCCTTGCCGATGGTTTTAAAACCGGGGCCTCTTCCTGCAAGGATGAATACGGGAATCTAGTGACAGATGTCCAGAGTACACTGAAGTTATGGAGGGAACACTTCTCTAAGCTTCTAAATGGCGACGCTGGCAACAATCCCGCCAATAGAGATGATATTCCGGAAACCCCAATTTTGGATGACAGCGTTGAGGTTCCGCTGCCCGACTATGATGAAGTTCTGACAGCTATAGCTCGGCTTAAAAATAAAAAGCCGCGGGAGCTGATGGCTTACCTGCTGAGCTGTTTAAGAATGGAGGCGAAGCTCTACTTAAATACATTCACGAGCTTCTATGCAGAATATGGTCGGAAGAATGCATTCCGAACGATTGGAATATCAGTGTGCTCTGCCCAATCCACAAGAAAGGCGATCCCACTACCTGTGCCAATTACCGTGGGATAAGCCTTCTTAATATCGCATATAAGGTCCTGTCGAGCGTTTTATGTGAAAGATTGAAGCCCATTGTAAACGAACTGATCGGACCTTATCAGTGTGGCTTCAGACCTGGAAAGTCCACCATCGATCAGATTTTCACGCTACGACAAATCTTGGAGAAGACTCAAGAAAAACAAGTAGACACCCACCATCTTTTTGTCGACTACAAAGCCGCCTTCGACAGCCCAATAAGGAAGCACCTGTACTCCACCATGTCTGAATTTGGTATTCCTGCAAAACTAATACGACTTTGCAGGATGACATTGAGCAACACCAGCAGCGCAGTTAAAATCGGGAAGGACCTCTCCCCACCATTTATTACCAAACGAGGTTTCAGACAAGGTGATTCCTTATCGTGCGACTTTTTCAACCTAATGATGGAAAATATCATCCGAGCTGCTGATCTAAAACGTAGTGGCACAATATTCTACAAGAGTGTTATGCTTCTTGCGTATGCTGATGACATAGATATCATTGGCCATAATACGCGCGAAGTCAGTGCAGCATTTTCCAGACTAGAAAGAGAGTCAAGTCGAATGGGTCTGTCAGTGAATGCAGATAAGACGAAATACTTAGTGTCAACAAACAAACCGTCCCAGCGTCTTGGAACCCACGTTACCGTTGACAATACCTCCTTTGAGGTTGTGAAGAACTTCGTTTATCTGGGATCCAGCATTAATTCAACCAACGACATCAGCATTGAGATCAAACGAAGAATAACTCTTGCCAACAGGTGTTACTTTGGGCTCAGTAGGCAATTGAGAAGCAGAGCCCTCTCTCGACGAACGAAAATCACGCTCTATAAATCGCTCATCATGCCCGTCCTACTTTACGCATCACAAACCTGGACGCTGATTAGTTAAGATGAAAAGACTTTAGGAGCATTCGAGAGAAAGATTCTTCGTAAGATCTACGGACCAATCTGCGTCAATGGCGAGTACCGAATACGGTGGAATGATGAACTGTATGAGCTGTACGCTGACATCGACATAGTTAAGCGCATTAAAATCGAGCGGCTTCGCTGGCTTGGTCATGTTCAGCGCATGAAAGACGATGCTCCAGTGAAGAAAACATTCGATTCGGTACCCAGCGGCGGTCAACACAGAAGAGGACGACCGCATCTTCGTTGAAAAGACCAAGTAGAGGACAACCTGACGAAGCTTGGAATTTCCAACTGGCGCCAGCAAGCGAAAGACAGAAATGGCTGGCGCAAATTCTTAGATGAGGCCAAGACCGACATACGGTTGTAGCGCCAACTAAGTAAGTAAGTAAGTAAGTAATTTAGAAGAAAGTTAGTCAAGGCAAAAAACAAATTATAAGTAAATACTAGCGGTATTCAATGAACGCCGTGTTATCGATGGAAACAGCGTATGTTCAATAGTAATTTGCAATAGTAAAATTGTAAGGGATTAATCATACGCATCTTGCGGCACAAAAACGTGGTGTATACATAATGTGACCAACATTTTCAAAGCAAAAAGTAGTAGTACAATTTTAAAGTCTGTGCGTGTACTGCACTTATTATAAAAAGAGACACAAATGAAGTACATAGAATAAATATGGAATTACAAAATAGAAGTACATCCACAAAAAATAATGAAGATATTAAAAGATGCATGAATAAATTCATTAAACAAACAGTTTAATTTATAAAAGATTCAAAATTAGATGCAGCTTACAATTCATTGCTTATTAAAGTAGTGGTCAACCAGTTTGACGAATTCAAAAAATCAATTTTTTTTTAATTTTTCGCAATAGAATATAAAAATTAATCTTAACAATCTATATATATAAAAATGGATGTATGTGTGTGGGTATGTGGGTATGTGTGTATGTGCCTATATCACATATAGACACCAAAACCGCTGAACCGATCTTTTTGAAATTTTCAGGGAAACTGAAGCCACATCTTGAGAGTGTTCCTGTGAGGTTTGGTAACTGTTGGACGAGGGGGCGTGGTACCTCACATACAAGCCAAATTTACGCTATCGATCACAAACCAAAAAAGGATATATATCAGACGGTTTCAATCGTAAAAAACTAAGATTTGATAATTTTGTTCAGATGGATGGTGTCGTATAATGCTAAAATTTTGTAATTTAGTATGTACGGTTACTGTCGACAACTGTACTAAAAATGGGTTTCCACGCCCCCTTTTACCGCCCACAAATAAATGAAAATGGTTTATTTCAGACGGTTTTGGTCGTATAAGACTTAAATTTGGTACTTTGGTTTGTGTAGTTACTGAAAGTAACTGTTCGAAAAGTTGGTTTCCACACTAAAGCTCTGCAAAGAACCATCCAATTACACCAGTTGTGTGTTGTTATTTTTTCTTATATCTACTTGTATCTGTTTCGCTCTCTAAGCATTGAGTATGCATGGAATATTTCGCATTTAGATAACGATGGAATAGGTATGAGAGAGTGAAATTACCAAGTATCAAAAATACTAGTTTGAGCACATACAGAACAAACAGATATATCGATATTACTGTTATCTTTATTTGGAATATCTGGAGTATGTGACGTTGCAAGCATAAAGATTAAAGAGCGAAATAAACAACAAAAAAAGAAATAAAGTTTTGAAATAATAGGGTTGCCACCTAATAATATGTATTTTTTAGAATTTTAAACATCATTTAACAGTATTAGGGAGTCACTGATTTCGAATCTGAAGTCAGAATTTTAAAATGAAAAATGGTGGATAGGGTTGCCACCTTAATTTTTTGTATTTTTATGAATTCGGGGCTGGCAAAAAAAATGGTACTCCAAAAATGGGTCGCTGAATCCGAATCCGTGGCCAGAATTTCAATATGATAAAATTTTATAATAATAGGGCTTCCACCTAATAATATGTATTTTCAAAAGTAAAAGCAACCCTATTATTTCAAAAGTTTATAATTTTAATATTCTGACCTCGGATTCGGATTCACTGACACATTTTTGATGTACCATTTTTTTTTGCCACCCCCGAATTCATAAAAATACATAAAATTAAGGTGGCAACCCTATCCACCATATTCAATTTTAAAATTCTGACTTCAGATTCGAAATCAGTGACTCCCTAACACTGTCAAATGATGTTTAAAATTCTTAAAAATACATATTATTAGGTGGCAACCCTATTATTTCAAAACTTTATCATATTGAAATTCTGGCCACGGATTCGGATTCAGCGACCCATTTTTGGTGTACCATTTTTTTTTGGCAGCCCCGAATTCGTAAAAATTTAAAATATTAAGGTGGCAACCCTATCCACCGTCATGAATTTAAAAATTTTGAGTTCAGATTCGAAATCAGTAACCTCCCAATACTGTTACCTCATGTTTAAAATTCTTAAAATAAAACATTTTTAGGTGGCAACCCTATGTGTAGAAAAATTTTCGAATTTTGAAATTCTGACAACGGATTCGGATTCAGCGACCCATTTTTACCCTCTAGTTCGCGCCAGCCCCGAATTCGTAAAAATAAAAAATTAAGGTGGCAACCTTATCCAAATTTTAAAATTCTGACATCAGATTCGAAATCAGTAACCCCCCAATACTGTTTCCATATGCTTAAAAATCTGTATTTTCAAATACAAAGAGAACTATCTGGAATATCCATATTGAATGGATATATCCATTTAAAAAAGGGTTAAAACAGATACTCCACTTAGAGGAACAGATAAAGAAAAAAAAAGCTTACACTACAATGAGAGCCAGAGAAAGAGATGATAAGCTCTCTGCTTATTCCAAAGCATATAAGCATATGTTCAGTTCTACTCCTTGTTGTATTTGTATCAATTTTATCAGGTTTTTACTTGTTTTATCTGTTTGTACAAGTAGAACGGATGGTTCGCTGCAGACCTTTATTCCACACCCCCTTTTTGCACCCACAAATCAGTGAAAATGCTATATTTCAAGCAGTTTTGGCCGTATGAGACTAACATGTGATACCTAAGTTTGTATGGTTACTTTCGGCAACTGTACTAAAAAAAGGGTGTCATCGCTCTATAGCCACACCCACTTTTTGAGAAATCATTAAAATTGACTACTGGGTCGATTGAGCTAAAATGTTGGCTTAGTTTGTACGGTTACTGTCAGCAACTGAACTAAAAATTGGTTTCCACGCCCCCCTTTTACCTCCTACAAGCCAATGTAAACGTTTTATTTCAACGGTTTGGGTCGTTTTAGACAAAAATTTTGTAATTCAGTTCATATGGTTACTCTCGGCAAGTGCACTAAAAATAGGCCTGTCCCACTTTAGTTAAACTTACTTTTCGGGGAGTTAGCGTCGAGTGAAGTAAAGTGCGCCAGCCTTAACATAAATTGAGCTGAAATTTGGGCATTCGATTTGTTTCGATTACGAGATGGCTCTAGGGAAATATTTTGCAGCACCCCTTTTTACCGCTTGCAAAACAACAAAAATGTTATATTTCGCACGGTTTTGATCGTATTAGACTAAAATTTGGATATTTAGTTCATATGGTTACTTTCGGCAGCTATTCGACATTTTCGTATATGGCAGTAAGGCGGTCTATGGCAGAAAAACGTCTGCCGAGGAGAGTGAGTGTTCCTGCGAGGTTTGGTAACGTTTGGACGAGGGGGCGTGGTACCTCCAATACAAGCCAAATTTGCGCTATCGACCACAAACCAAAAAAAGGATATATATCAGACGGTTTCGATCGTAAAAAACTAAGATTTAGAAATTTTGTTCAGATGGTTACTGTCAGTAACTGTACAAAAAATGTGCGTGGTCGCAATATATATAAGCCCACTTTTTCGAAATCATGGCAATTCCGGAGTTCTACGCATTTTTATAGTGAAACTTGCTGTGTAGGTGCTCAAAGAGGCAGTCACGATACATAAATGTTTTCAAGCCACTTTTACCGTCCACAAATCAATATCTGTATATATAAAAATGAATCGTGATTTGTTCGGATGCTTAAAACTTGAAAACGACTGAACCAAATTGGATACTTCCTTCTACTGGTTTAGGAAAAATATAATGCCACACCCCCTTTTGTCGCCCACAAATCAATAAAAATGCTGTATTTAAGACGGTTTTGGTCGTATTTAGAGTTATGGGTCGCACAGCTTAGAAATTCGGTATTCGACCACAATTTAGACGTGATGAAATTTTATGGGAGGGGACAAGGGGTAGGGACACCACCCATACAACCCAAATTTGTGATATCGAATAGCTTTGAAGTTATAGGAATTCAGCTTTGGAATTCAGTTTTTGACCTCAATTTACACATGCAGTTTCAATGGTTTTATGTTATAGGCGTTGGACAGGGAGGCGTGACATCTCCCTTACAACCCAAATTTGCGATATCGAATTGCTTTGAAGTAATAGGTTGACAGCGTAAGAATTCGGTATTCGGCCTACATTTATGCATGCACTTTCATTCCTCTACATTTTATGAGAGTAGGGCAAAGGGGAGTGGCACTTCCCATACAACCCAACTTTGTGCTATCAAATAGCTTTGGAGTTATAGGTCGCACAACGCCGGAGTTCAGTATTCGACCTCAATTTACACATGCAGTTTCATTGGTAAAATTTTATGGACGTAAGGAAAAGGGCAGTGGCACCTCCCATACAACCCAAATTTTTGCTATCGAATAGTTTTGGAGTTATATGTCGCACAGTTTTAGATTTCGGTATTCAACCTCCATGTACACATGCAGTTTATTTGATTACATTCTATGAGCGGTAATCAAGAGGGCGTGGCACTTCCTATGCAACCCAAATTTGTTATATCGAATAACTTTGTGGATATATGTCGCACAGTCTTGGAATTCAGTATTCTACCTCAATTTAGACATGCTGTTTAACTGATAACATTTTATGGGCGTTTGACAAGGGAGAATGGCAGCAACGCGCCGGGTTTCAGCTAGTATACTCTAAAAGACCTAAATTGAAAATATTTTTAAAGTTACAGCCAAAAGAAGAGAAATCGTCGTAACGCATATTAAAGTGCTGTAAAAACCTTAAACACGTTTTTTTCGAAACTACGTTTCGTTTTCGTTTCGAAACGAAAGCACTAAGCAAAAACTATTCGACCGATTTGGTTAAAAATTTCACCTGTTATTTAAGGCATACATAGCTTGTTCCGGAACTTTAAAACAATGTCGGGCAGCTTTGCACACCTATACTTTCTCATCTTGAGTATGTATTAATGAGCGCTTTAAAGCTCACACTGAAAACAAAGTAGTGCTAAAGCGCGTTTTGCAGAAATCTTACTATTCGTTATGGGATATTTTGATATTTGTACTGCGAAATTAAAGTAATAAGTAGTGGACTTAATGTAAAAAGGAAACAGACCGATATACGGATAATGTGAAATACAGATAAGCAGACGGAAATGTAAAAAAGGCCTGCTAATTGTAAAAAACATATTTGTTTTTTTATTGTGCTAATGTTGCTTATTGTGTTTTGCCAAGGCTAAACTGACTAGAGCCCTGCGTAGGTGCACTTAAAACCGGTTTCAAAACATTTGTTCATTTCACACTACACTGCACTGTCCTGCTTGCTGCAAAGAAATCATGTGTGTGATTGCAGCGAAGACGAACAAAACATGATAGAGCAATAAAAAACAGATCATTGATATTGTTGATCTAAGATATCGTTGTCAGATAGCTCACTGCAGTCAATGCAACGAAAGCTTGTTGACTGGCAATAGATGATTTATATCAGACAACGAATACGGTGCTGGCGCGAACACTAGGTAAAAATGGGTCACGCATCATTATTTAACAGAGTATTTCGAATCTGAAGTCAGAATTTTAAAAATAAAAATGGGTAATAGGGTTGCCACATATTTTTTTTATTTTGACAAATGCGATGCTGGTACGAACCTCAGGAAAAAATGAGTCGCTGAATCCGATTCCATGGTCAGAATTTCAAAATTATAAAATTTTGAAATAATAGGGTTGCCACCTAATAATATGTATTTTTAAGAGTTTTAAACATCATTTATCAGTGTTAGGGGGTCGCTGATATCGAATCTGAAGTCAGAATTTTAAAATTCAAGATGGTGGATAGGGTTGCCACCATAATTTTTTAATTTTTACGAATTCATTTTTATTCATAAAAATGAAATGCAAAAATGAAGGTGGAAACCCTATCCACCATCTTGAATTTTAAAATTCTGACTTCAGATTCGATATCAGCGACCCCCTAACACTGATAAATAATGTTTAAAACTCTTAAAAATACATATTATTAGGTGGCAACCCTATTATTTCAAAATTTTATAATTTTGAAATTCTGACCACGGATTCGGATTCAGCGACCCCTTTTCGGCGTTTCATTTTTTTTGCCAGCCCCGAATTCATAAAAATGCAAAAATGAATGTGGCAACCCTATCCACCATCTTGAATTTTAAAATTCTGACTTCAGATTCGATATCAGCGACCCCCTAACACTGTTAAATGATGTTTAAAACTCTAAAAAATACATATTATCAGGTGGCAACCCTATTATTTCAAAATTTTATAATTTTGAAATTCTGACCATGGATTCAGATTCAGCGACCCCTTTTTACCTAGTCAATCATGAAAATCTTGAAGTTGGCGTAAAAAAAATGTCTATTTAGGCGCTGACGACCGCTGATTAAAATTATCAAAATGATCAAAATGATCCAAATGATCTATTGCCATAGATTGCTTTTTATTTCTTATTTTATTTATTTTATTGCTCATCCTACCCTTCACGATTAAATTTCATTGCTTTTGGTGTTGACGAACAAAAACACGCCATGCTTGGATTGCCGAGAGAGAAAGTGTGTATAGCTTGTCGTTGTAGGCTTTCGTTTGGTGTCGAGCAAATCAAACTCTCAAGTGTTATAAGATGACAGTCAACTGTGAGCAATGCAATAAATCACAGTGTGTGTACGTTCAAATAGATGCACCGACGCAGGGCTTTAAAACTGACAGCGTAAGCTGCTTTCATTATACGTACTTAGAACTGATCACTATATGATATGATATGTGGACATGCCGCTTTTAAATAATTAATTAATTTCTTCATCCCATGCCCCACAATTACCTTATTGCCCATGCAAATTATTTTAATGCCTTGTTATGCATAATTTTTTAATTTTTCCTCTTTGATGCCGTTATTTTCTAAAAATAAAAAAATTTTTCATACATACTTCCAAAAGTTTTGCATACATAAAATTTTACACAGTGTAATCTTACGTTATATCTGTGTCGATGAGTAATAACAGCTTAAGTCTTATTTCAAAGTTTCCAGGAATCTTGCTATAAAGTTTTCAATCGCCATATAAATTATATGAAAGGGTCTTTTGTTTTTGCGTCATATCTTTGGCTTAGGTCATGCAAGAAGTTCTAGATTTTGTGTGTTCTTAATGATATACGTGGAACACAACTATATCAACAACTCAGTTCTGTCTTAAATCGACTTAAGCTATTATTGCTTATCGACACAGATATAATATAACATATTCAAGGAACACGCAAGCGCAGATCTTATCTGCTTGACATTCGCTTGAAAACTGAAACTTTGATCGTTCTGTAGGTGAAATGAATGCATATTTTACTGCGCAAACACAATCTCAAGTGTGCAAAGCTGCCCGACACTGCTTTAAAATAATCAATTTTTCAATAAGTTAATTTTTTTAACATATTAAAAGAAATTAGATTTACAAAATTTTTTTCACAAATTCGCCATTTTTTATTTGTTTTTTAAATATACATAGTATAGGGTAGTGCACTACAATAAAGCCTGCAGAACGATATTCTCTTTGATTTTTTTATTTCAGATGAACACGTAAAGCTGGGTGCTTCCCCCAAAAAACACACCTTCTTTCGAGTATTCTTCTTTGATATAGATAACTATACGCCCATTCCAAGCATAACGCAAAACGGGTCCGTCTCATGGCTTTCGATTTGTTTTATTTTTGGACTATAGGTTCCTATTAAAATTCTAAGAACATAAGTTCAGTTATTTTTTTCTTATCGCCATTCGTTCAAAAGTAATGGACCTTTCAATCCTGCAAATCGTCCGAAAACGCCAGAATTGGAAAATTTTTAAATAATTGTATCTACGTCAGTTTTAATCCAATTTTTATAAGTGAGGTACCTTTAGAAAGGTATTAGAAAGTTGTTTCTGGAAAAAATATATTATTTTAAAATTTTGGATCTTAGGGTTGCCAACATATTAAAAAAAATTTTTTTTTTGCTAATTTCTCAAAAAACGTGTAATTTTTTTGCGATTTTTTATTTTTTAAATTTGAAGAAGAGTTTTGCCTTTCAGTCAAAAACAATTTTATGATGGAGCTTCTATATGTTTTCCGCAATTTCAATTTTTGTTCACATACCTTATCATTTTGAGGCAATTTATCGCATATTAATTTCATAACGGTAAAGATATTTGCAAAATTTAATCTGCAAAATGGTTTGTCTTATAAGGACCAACATTTTTTTCATAAGTTTCGATGACCTTACACTTGACCTTGGTAGAGAAAACTGGTAAATACCGAAAAAAATACTTTTAATTTTATTTACTTATATTTGTAAAAGGTGAACAAAATTTTGATTAGATATTGAAGATTATTAAATTTTAACAGATTTTGTTACAAAAAGATTTAAAATCTGTCTCAAAACAAAAAAGTTATGATGGTTTGATCAGCTGATATATTAAAAAGTCCTCTGAAGCTGAATATCGTCGAGTTTTAATCTCCCTATTATTGATGGAAATAAAACTGTGTAACTTTTGTGTGCCGGTTATAGCTTGCACATTTTTAAATTTTAACATCAACTCAGCTTCAACATTTTCAAAAGACTCTTTTTTATATGTTTTTATATCGGAATTCAGCAAACAAGTTGATTTGCAAGTACCACACGATTTCATCGCTAAAAAACAAGCGGATTATTTCAACATGCAGAAGGAAGCATTGAAAACAGGAGAATTTATTGTAATATTTGATTTTTCAGAAAATTACAGTTTTGTCATTCAATTCCTTAAATACTTGATCTGCAGTAGAAAAATATTTTTTGTAAAACTTTTTATTTATACTTTTAATAGAATGCTGTACAGTCTCAATATTGGTCTCATGATCAATGCACTATACATCCGTTCTCCATTTATTTCAAGGATGACAGCAATAATGTTGGAAATCTTAGCGTTATCATAATAGCCGAAAGTTTGACCCACAATTTCAGTGCGGTGTTTCAATTTCAAAAAGAATTGCTGCTGGTCTTACGAGCTCGATTTAACGACATCAAAAGAATAAGTTTTTTCCGATGGAGCTGCATCGCAGTATAAGAATAGAAAGAATTTCTACCAGCTCTGCCAGTGGAAAGAAAAAGAATATTTTGACGCTGAGTGGCGGCATTTCATTGCCACATCGCATGGTAAGGGGCCGTGTGATGGCATCGGTGGAGCTTTTAAACGAAATGCTATGAAAACCAGTCTTCAAAGACCATTTTAAAACCAATTAACAAACGCGAGAGAGCTTTACGAATGGGCTATAACAAAGGAGCCAACAATATGTTATCGGTTTTGCTCAAAAGAGTCTTTTGAAAATGTTTTTTTAATATGTTGGCAACCCTAAGATCCAAAATTTTAAAATTATATATTTTTTCTAAAAACTGCTTTCTAATACCTTTCTAAAGGTACCTCATTTATAAAAATTGGATTAAAACTGACGTAGATAAAATTATTTAAAAATTTTCCAATTCTGGCGTTTTCGGACGATTTGCAGAATTGAAAGCTCCATAACTTATTAACGAATGGCGATAAGAAAAAAATAAATGAACTTATGTTCTTAGAATTTCAATAGGAACCTATAGCCGAAATCGAAAGCCATGAGGTCAATTTTTAAAAAAATTATTGCGTTATGCGTGGAATGGGCGTAAAAGCAAATTAATGTACAATCAAGTCAAAGAAAATTCTTTTGCACATTTTACGACATCAATAAAAACACGTTAAAATTTCAAAGCGATCGCATTTTATTTTCTTATTTAAAAAATTGAAAAGTACTTAAAATAAAAAAAGTTACTTGAATCAAGTACAGAAACAATTTTAAATAATTTTTTGTAGTAGTTAGAGAGGTGTATTTTGAATAGATTTGTGAAAAAATTGTCAAAATGATGTCAAAAAGAAGTACAACAAGTAAAAAGAAGTACTTTTAGCGTACTTCGATACAAGAAGTACAGCGAGAAAAAAAAGAAGTAAAACACTCCCAAAAGGAGTACGGTTGGTCACATTATGTATACAGTACGTATAATGCGTATTATGCGACCGTGGTTTCATTTTTGTTTTAACGAATTTTTGTTTTTTTTCTTTCTTAACAATTTAAAAAATTATAAATGCACTTACCATTAATGGATCTAAAATTTCTGTAAAGTTCCTAATAATTTTGTGATGGCAATTTCTTTTTAATAAATTACGCAATTAACTCGGTTAATTAACTTATTTAGAACACGCCACTAAACGCTCTTGTTTAGGTTTCATAGTTATGTTTAATGTGTTTATTAAAATAAACGAACAAAATTATATATATTTATGAATTTATATTACTTACATATTTATTAACATAATTTTCATTGAAGTTAGTAAATAAAATAATTCAAAAAGTTATTAATGCACTAAGAAATCAAAAGAAATAAAGAAATAATGCACTAGAACAAAATTAATAGTAGTCAATATAGTACCAATTAGTATGATATTTGGGCAACCATGTGCATTTTTAGCTCTAATGACATTGCTCTCATGATTTTTTTCTGTCCTCATTTTCAAATAAGCATACCAATTTGAGAAAACGTTAAAAATACGAATAACCTTATAATAATTGAATCATGATGTGCAATGATCAAATTCTATGAAGCTCTTTAAATGTGTTCTAAAATACTTACTCCGTATTAGGCTTGTGCTTAACAGTTCCAGAGACGGAACGGACATGGAACGATTCTTTTGAAGAAAGGAACTAGTTCACGGAAACATGTACGCGCAACCATGATATAATTACCAGGTATTATTATTCGCTGAAAATCAGCTGGGGATAAACTGTCATTTTGGGCATATAGTGTCAAAATGTAGCGAGAAGGTGGAAACAGTGTTGCCTCTTGTATTATTTCAAATCAGAAATCTGCAAACGATAGGGGTATTCACAATGTGGTGTATTTGTGATTAGTTTTAATTAAATATCCAATATTTAAAAGTTATTGTGAACGAACTTTTAATAAAGTGTTGTAATTTTAAAATCAGCTAATTTTTTGTTTTGAAATATAAACGGAAATCATAATTTTACTGTAGGAAATCATAAAAAATTTAAACAAAACACTACATTATAATAATTTTTATTAAATAATCTTACATTACAGCCAGTAGCTTTGAGTAAAAATGCCTTTGGGAATAAACATTAGGCATTTTGTTTTTTGTAATTTTACAAAACTTAGTACAAATATCAAATTTAAATTTTTATCTTGTCCTTGCACGTGATGTTAGTGGCGTGGTAAACAACAATTCAATTAATTTATTACATCAAAAATCAAATAAGCATAAGAGCAACAATATGATTCAAAGTTCTAATGTCTGACTTTAAAAAAGCTCAAATACTATAAAGCCTTTGTACCGTTTAGCGTAATACAATCAGCTCTATCATGAATAATTTTTCACGCGGAATCGGAAAAGGGAGTTTTCATTTTTAAGACAAAGCTCAAGAAAATTTTGGAAATTATAAATGCAAATACGTTCATCAACGGTTTATCAACAAATTTGCATTAAAAATTTCCAAAATGGTCTTAAATTTATCATAAAAATGAAAACTCCCTTTTCCAATTTCGCATGAAAAATTATTCATGATAGGGCTAAATGTATAGTTGTTGAAATATAAACCAAATCAATCGCTTAATAAACGAAATTGCAAAAGTTTTTTATTGCCAAAATTTTTTGTTTTAATTTTTGATTTTTTAATCTTTTATTAAAATTTGTAATCCGAAAATGCATTCTGCATTTTATGAAGAGCTCTTTCACATGTTCGGGAAGTTCATTTGCTGAACACAATTCAGCGAGTTTTTTTCTGTACTCTTTGTGCACTAAATGTTCCTACCATTTGCTTGATTAAAGATCGCCTCCAAATCTTTTTTTCCCATAAATGCATCTGATGGCTTTTTCAGTCCTCCCTGCGAGACTTAATCCACCCATGTAAAGGAGCAGTCTTTACTTTGAAAACTTTCAAAATGTAGCCTTTTTATAATGTAGCCTACAACGTACTCTAAGGCGTCCTCGTGCAGTTCGTCAATTTCGTCACCTATTCATGTTCATATGTAGACATCTGGGTAAAAGTAAAAGCAAAAATCCCCTTTTACTTCTTGGTGTGTTTGCAGTAGGTACTTTTATTTGACACCAATTTGACACTATATGCCCAAAGTAACGAGTAAAAGTAGTGATTAATAGTACCTGATAATTCTATCATGCGCGGAACTATCTAGTTCCTTTGCTTATTTGAACTGTATAAACTATTTGTCTGTCTGCTTGTTGAACTAAATAGGGAATTTGAAGCATGTCCGCGGAACTATCTAGTTCCTTTGTTTATTTGAACTGCAGAACTATTTGAAGCATTTATTTGAATTAAGTGCTTGTTGAACTGCGGAGAAAGTGTGTAAAGGTCCATGTAGATTTTCAACACATCACTCTGACTAGTCTTAAATCAATTGAACAGAATTTTTTGCTTTTTTATTCTTTTTATTTCAATATTTTTAACTTAAAGAAAAACATTTCTTTAGTTAATATAAAAGAAGGAACTTCTATCATTTAGTAAATAATTTCATTTAGTAAATAAAGTTCATGAAGTAAATAAAGTTGCTGAAAAGCGAGCAAAAATAATTTCCAATCAGTTCCTCATAAGCTCGAAACTCAGTTGCATCTTATACTTCATCAGCTTAAGGCATGTTCGCGGAACTATATAGTTCATCAGCTTTAAGCATGTTCGCGGAACTATATAGTTCCAGCAGTTCTATTTATAAGAATAAAAGTAGCAAAAGCATGTACAATATCATTTCGTGATTGTTTTGTTTCATAGGTTAAAAGCAAAAATAAACTGTTATTGTATACTGAATACTGAACAATGCACACAACTGTAATGACGATATATCATTTTTTTTATTTTATCTATTATTTCTTTCAATCTCTTTCACATGCATAACTGGCTTACTTGTCGTCGCTCAAACAATTCGATTAAGTTATGTAAGTGCGAATGAGATGTCAGCTTATGTCGTCGCTCAAACAATTTGATTTAGTTATGTAAGTGCGAATGAGATGTGGCTCAATTAATTTTATTGCAATCGGAACTGTTTGGACATGCTTAAATCGTACAAATGGAATGATTGGAACTATGTCCGAGAGTGAACATAGTTCCATGAACTATGCAGGTCCGGAACGACCCAACTCTACTCCGTATCCTTTAGTTCACAAACATTTATGCAGTCTCGCAACCTTTGTCGCTCTACCCTGAGCTCTATTTTTTCATCGGTTAAATCAAAGTAAAAAACTGCAATTGCTGCATACATTATCACAATTAACAAGTTTTAACTAATATTTAACAATCACTAGGACAAAAGACAATTGCAAATAAACAGAATTGTTTAAAAACACAAATTCAAGTAAAAAAACCAGTTGTCATGAAAAATAAACAAATCAATCATAAGCACTGCCAACAAGCAATAAACAGAACGCAAAGTTTATAAAATCTTTAGATAAAAGCTATAAAGATAGACAATGATTTATTTGACAATTGTTTGCGTATAACAGTATTGACAATCATGTTACGTTCAATAAACTCCAAACCTGCTGCATACTCCCATGGTCACTGGAACGGATACAGTTTCACAGTCATTGAAACTAACCGAGTTCAGGGCCATCGGTTTGTGCAAGCTATGAGCACGAGCGGCCAGGTCACTGCACTAACGACAGCAGCAATTTTTAAATACGTGCTTCAGCTGGCGTTGCTCAAGCTAGCGGGGTCGGATTTCTAAAGCTTCAGCTGAGTTCAGTGCGGTGCCAAGGTTGTTTGCCACGGTGTGTGTGTGTGTGTGTAAAATTGAGTTAGTTAGTAAATAAGTTAAATTGAATAAAACAGAGAAGTTTTGACCGTCAAACCAAGAAGAAGGATTTTATTTTAATTAAAAATTGGCGCAGCCGGTCTGTCGGACCCAAAAGAAAATTATTATAAAAATTTAACGTGATATTTAAATAGACTTAGCAGAAATATTTCTAACTAACAAACAAACACACAATAACAATAATTAAACAATTTAATGTATTACAATAATAAAAACATAACGAAACTTTTTAATACATATGAAAACAAATAATTTGTTGTACCTAAAAGCAGAAAATAAATTGAAAAAAAAAAAATTCAAACAGAGAAGAAACAGCAAGTAAAAATCAAATCAAATTGTGAATTGTGAGTGAGTGCAAACACTAAATATTTCTAACTAACAAACAAACACACAATAACAATAATTAAACAATTTAATGTATTACAATAATAAAAACATAACGAAACTTTTTAATACATATGAAAACAAATAATTTGTTGTACCTAAAAAGCAGAAAATAAATTGAAAAAAAAAATTCAAACAGAGAAGAAACAGCAAGTAAAAATCAAATCAAATTGTGAATTGTGAGTGAGTGCAAACACTAAATATTTCTAACTGACAAACAAACACACAATAACAATAATTAAACAATTTAATGTAATATTTTATTATAATAATAAAAACATAACGAAACTTTTTAATACATATGAAAGCAAATAACTTGCTGTACCTAAAAAACAGAAAATAAATTGAAAAAAAAATTCAAACAGAGAAAATTCAAAAACCAAAAACAAAAATTCTTAGCACAACAACAAAGTACAGCAGCAACAGAAACATCAGAGCAAAAATATACCATCATCAGTCACAAAATATTCCAATAAAGCGATTGAGGCCCAGACGAAACAACACGAACCAAAGTACGTAAATGCAAAACTCCACACCAAGGTCACCTAAACGGCTCAGAAGCGGAAAGGTACGCGACGATTCTGTCTTAAATTTAAAATCATATTTAAGACAACAAGTTGAAAGAGTGCAAGGGGGCGAGTTGTAACTTGCGATCGGTTAGACAAAAAACTAACCGAAACTAACGAGCTACGATTAGAGCAAATACAAAAATTTAAAGAAGATTCAAAAAAAATTAAACAAGAACTGGTAAAATTTCAAACCCACTCACATTCTTTCAAAATAAGTAAAGATAGCTTTAGTTTATATAATAATTGTACGGAAATAGATAACAACTCAAGCGTTAATTTAAATTGGATAAGTGTTTCGCTCTCTAAGTCGGAACAAGACCTAATCAGTTCGGAACGACGAAACACCACAAATAAGAAAAAAATGTCGATTGATTACGCAAAAATTGATAAGATCACGGCTCAATTGGTTCCCATATTTTCTGGTGACCAAAACCCCTTGGTAGTAGGTGAACTACAAATTTTTTTTAGGTTGCTCGCGAAAAGTACTGGACTGTCTAGAAGAAAGAGAACAGCAAGCGTTTTTAAATATAATACCAACAAGATTACGAGGGGAGGCTTACCAATTAGTGGCCTCAAGCCCACCCACTTCCTTTCAGGATATAGAAAATTTGCTAAATCGAACGTATCTTCCTAGAGAAACATACCAAGTATTAGTAAACAGACTATTATCCTTAAGGCAATATCCGAATGAAACACTCATAGCCTATACGGCGAGGATAAGTAACTTGTTGCAGCTATGTAAGGAAGCGGCGAGACTAAAATATGGTGCAACAGTCGCACCCGTGATAACGCAATTAGAGGATTTTGCAAAGAACTCTCTAAAAAGCTCAGTCACGAATCCCAACTTAAGCCAGTATTTACTAACAATAAAGGATGAGCCTTTAGACTTATTAGTACGTAAAGCACTAGATATGGAAAAATTACAACAAACGGCCTTACCTCTGAATAGGTAAGCGCAGGGCTTTCCCCCATACTCATATAACACACCCATTCAAATAAACGAAACAAATCCAAATATAAATAATATATACACATTGCGACAAACAACGCCAACCACATTAATGCCTCCCATGAATTTTCAGCCAGAGACTCACATTAGCCAGAAAAATAACTTGCAGTTTTGGTCATAAAAAAGGACACACCTATACCGAATGTTTTACACGAAAAAATACACCATTTTGCTCTAATTGCAAAATATACAACCACGATATAAGGGACTGTAGACGTTTGAACCACACACCGAGTCGAAACATAAGAAATGAACAATACAGAAATGATGGGCACTATAATGGAAGAACACCAAGTAATAACACTAGAAATAACACTGAAAGTACACAAAATGTAAACACGGGAAACTTTCGCAACAACAACTCTACAAGAACTTCAAGTAATCCACGAGTATATAATGTACGCATAAATTGTGACTTTTGTGGACGAAATGGCCACATAGTGTCAGAGTGTCAACAAAAACAGCGCTGGGAAGCTATGAATCAGGGAAACGAGTTGCGGTCGAGTCACAACTCCCCGACTCGACAGTAAAAAATTACATATGTAAAAAAGGGGAACCGCAACCACCTACATCTGTACCCACCATTAGGGTGCCTGTTCATATCGCAAATCCAGACACATGAAGTTTAATAGTGGACACGGGTGCGGAGGTTAGTGTATTTAAGAAAAGCAGTATAAAAGAAAACACAAAAATAGAAGAAATTAATAAATGCACTCTACTAACAGCTTTTGGCAGAGGCACGACCCTAGGGAACTACTAGGCAAATATAACTATAAACTCCAGAAAAAATTACCCTTGCACTTTTCAGGTGATAAACGGTATAAATGGTATGTCAGACGATGGTCTATTAGGAAATGATTTTTTTTCCAAACACTGTAATGTGGATGGACCGAATGATCGTCTGATATTTCCACGTACAGAGTTTAATAGTGAAGAACTGCAAATACCCATGGAAAATAGACTAATAACATTAGTAAAAAACCTAATATACAAGAAGAGAAAAATCCCACAAAAACTTCTTTAAAGCAATTCAAGTTCCAGAATCAATCACAGAATCAATTTCACTCGTACAGAATCAATCACAGAAGAGTTTTGCGTACCTATGATTGAGAGTAATACACAATTACTCTACCAAAGGGCAGTCGAACTAGGGCATTATACTTACAAAGTGGAACCCGAAGAGGTAATAAAAACCACCTGTAATGTCTTTAAGGCTTCTTCTTTACAGGAAGCTGGCTGCATAAACCAAGGCTACAATCAAAATAAAATAGGTAATAAAAGCAATGAATCGGAAATCAAGGAACTCTCAATTGCTTTTAATATATACGCACTCATACCGGAAAGATGTCATAAGATTATTGAGCTACCGATACAGCTCAAAGAAGAAATGATCTGTCTATCACAGGAACTTTCAGAAGGGGTATTTTTATCAAATTGTATACTACCCATAGGAAATAAAAGGCCTTTAGTAGGTGTCCTCAATACCACAAATAATACAGTAAGGCTTGCTAAACTTACTTTAAAACTGGCGTCTGCACGGGGATATAAAAGAGTTCCAATAGTAAAAGAAATTACAAATAATTATACATCAAATGAAAAATTAAAAGTAAGTGATGAGAACGACACTGATATAAATTGCATCAAAAAATTTTTTCAAACAAAATAGATTCAAATTATATTAATTCGGGAATAACGGAACTCGTCAAGGAAATTAAAAGAGGAGACGCCTTAAATGAAGAGGAAAAAAAATCAATATTAGATCTTTGCCGCGAATTTAATGACCTATTCCACCTAAAAGGTGACAAACTAACGAATACTCGGGATATATCACACGAAATACCAATCTGTCAAGACCAAGCACCAATAAACCAGAAGATGTATAGGTTACCCGAGACACAAAAACAGATAATAAATGACCAACTTCAAGAAATGTTAGCTGACAATATAGTACAACCAAGCAAAAGCCCTTGGAACTCACCCCTTTTAGTAGTTCCTAAAAAAGCAGGACCAGATGGAGAAAAACGATGGCAAGTCGCAGTAGATTTCCGTAAACTAAACGAAAAAACTATTGGCGACGCTTATCCCTTACCTCGAATTGAGGATATATTGGATCAGTTAGGTGATTCGCGTTATTTTACGACACTGGATTTAGCCAGTGGCTATCACCAAGAACAAGTTCACCCGAGAGATCGGTCCAAAACGGCATTCAGCACAAACTATGGGCATTACGAATTTAAACGTATGCCCTTTGGATTAAAAGGAGCCCCAGCCACGTTCCAGCGGTTGATGAACTATGTATTAACCGGCTTACAAGGCCTTGAATGCTTCGTGTACTTGGACGACATAGTCATCTACGGTAAAAATCTGGAGGACCATAATAGCAAACTAGTGAAAGTTTTTACCAAACTAAGGCAGAATAACCTCAAACTTCAGCCTGAGAAGTGTCAATTCCTATGTAAGGAAATAGTTTATTTGGGACATATCTGCTCAGAAAAAGGGGCACTCCCAGATCCTAGGAAAACAGAAAGTGTACAAAATTTCCCCGCGCCGAAAACGGTACGTCAACTTCAATCATTTCTGGGCCTTGCAAATTATTACCGAAAATTTATACCCGCATTTTCTAAAATAGTGAAACCACTTACCAATCTCCTACGCAAGGATGTTAAATTTAAATGGACAGAGAAATGCCAAGAAGCCTTTCAAAAAATTAAAAATGAACTCATTTCACCTCCTCTCCTAATTTATCCAGATTTTGCCAGACCTTTCAATCTTACAACAGACGCGAGCAATGAAGCAATTGGTGCTGTACTTTCCCAAGGCGAAGTAGGAGGAGATAAGCCAATTGCTTATGCGAGCAGAACTCTAAACAAAGCCGAGCAAAGATACTCCACAATAGAAAAGGAACTTCTGGCGATTGTATGGGCTACAAAAAATTTTAGATGCTATCTCAAGGGACGACAATTCACGGTTTATACAGATCATAAACTACTCAAAGGCGTGTTCAACACTAAAGATCCCACCACGCGACTTGTAAGATTTCATCACAAGCTCTCGGAGTATGATTATAAAATAGAATATAAGCCGGGGAAATACAATACGAACGCAGATGCTCTAAGCCGAATACCATCGAAAATAAACGATAGTACCAAAATTAGTACAATAGCTGTTATACACACTAATCCAGAAGAAATTACTACGAAAACTGAACCAAATCAATTAAAATGCTATGCCATAACTCGAGCGCAGACAAAAAGTTTACAAGCAGCTGCCAAAACAGATCAAGACAGCAGTTTAACCGAACAGAAAAACACGAATGTGAACCAAGAATCTAAACCTGGTTCCCATCATTCTGGTTATCCCCTACTTAAACAAAATACACTAAAAGAACACTTAAAAATAGAAGTTCTGAGTAAGCCTGAGGAGATAAAAATAATCCTAAAGACTATCACGACTCTATTTTTGGGTGTCACCAAGGTGTATTGAAAACGTATAAAAAAATCCGTCGTAAATATTGGTGGAAAAAATGCTTGGCGACATCAAAACTTACATAAAAAAATGTAAAAAATGCAAAATAATGAAATCATCAATGCCAATAAAATTGCCTATGGTTATAACAGACATTGCGGAAAAACCCTTTGATAAGATATATTTGGATATCGTAGGACCTTTACAACAAACTTTAACAAATAATCAATATATTCTTACGTTTCAAGATAACCTTACCAAACTGGTAGACTGTTACGCCATCCCAAATGCAGAAGCCCAAACGATTGCCCAAATGGTATTCGACCAAATCATTACGCGCTATGGTATTCCAAAACAAATAGTAACCGACCAGGGTACAAACTTCTTGAGCGACCTCTTTAAAGACCTTTGTAAATTACTTAAAATTAAAAAACTGCAAACCTCAGCCTACCACCCGCAGTCCAATGGTGCTCTTGAACGAGCTCATAGACCAATAGTTGAATACCTACGAACCATTTGTGATGAAAACGCACAATCCTGGAATCAATATTTACGATCAACAACATTTGTATATAACAACAGTTTTCATGATAGTACTAAACTCACACCTATGGAGTGTCTATATGGGTTCACGTCTTATATCCCATCTAATTTAAAGCGTGAGCCAGAACCCATTTACAACCACGAAAGTTACTATCATATACTAAAACACAAAATCCAGAAGTCATATGCTATTGCTAGACGTAACCTTTTAAAGAGCAAACAACAATCCAAGACTTATTATGATCATTCAATGCGCCCTCAGAATTTTCACGTGGGGATCAGGTCCTAGTAAAAAATGAAAATAGAAAAGGTAAATTAGCTCCTATATGGCGAGGATCTTACCGTGTGATTGCTGTCATAGGACCTGTTAACACACAGGTTAAAGTAGGAAACAAACGGGTAGTTATACACAACAACAGATTAAAACCATATTACGAATAACAAAAAAAAAATAAAAATAAATTTATATAAAAAAAAAACCCAAAACTTAAATAACCCAATTAACAAGAACGCAACCCTGCCAAATAGATTTTGAAGAATATACCATTAAGTTTCAAGGACACAACAGACACCCACTCAGAATAAAACAACCCAATTTTTCTTCTTTAGAACAATCAGAAATAACCAATTCCAAATTTCCAACTCAAATAAAAAGTAACCGATCCATACAAATCTTTATGGGCAAAGACACAAACGAATTTATAAATAAAGGGACAAAAACATTAGAGGACGTACACAAAAAGTTAGTTCAATTAGAGAGAGAAAAAACCGCCTCACATCAGCATAAGATTGCACTTACTTCAATCTCTTTTTCAAGCTTACTAATGCTATTGCTGACCATGTACATTGCGTACAAAATCATTAATTTATTAAAAGGGAAACTACAAACAAAAAAAAACACCTGTAGTAGGTATTCAGCTCCAGGAGGTTGAAGCTCCCACGGACAGTAATCCTAAAATAACACCTAAACCAAGGAAGCCATTAGCAAGGTCTCTGACAGTTACGCCAAAAACATCGTTCGAATTAGTGAGCGAAACCTTATAAAAATAAAAAATAAAAAGTTATAAAACAATTAACATTAGAAAGCAATATATGCGTTAAATGTGAAAAATCGTCACAATCTTTGGTGTTGCACCTAGTTCAGCAACGTTTAAGCTCCCATACGTATTGTGTGTATATTGAACAAAACATGCACTTGTATTTGTAATTTAAATTCATAACAAAAAAAAAACACAAAAATCGGCAAGACAAAAATGGATACGATACCTTTTATAATTTTTTTTTTTTTTTTTTAAATTATTATTATTATTTTTATTTATTATTTATAAACAATTTTGATATAACAATAGTTCAATTACAATTTGCTTTCGCACGAAAATCCCCTTGGTACACTAGGGCGACCGCGTTTCCTTCCCTTTTCTTTTCTGTATAGTGCACGACATTGCCCCACATCAAATGCACGACATTGCCTCAAAGGTCGTTTTCAAGGTTGACTTCGACAAATCGGTAAAGAACAAAAATTTTTTCGATCACAATACATCTTTTTTTTTCGGCGGAAAATTTGCTTTAAGAAAACACTTACCTGGTATATTTTCCTGCGAGACAAATAATTTTTCTGATCCGATAAAAAAACACTTTCGTCGTCCCGAGAACGTGCGATTTTTAAAAAACGTAGCACATATTGCCCTTACACATGGATATTGCTAGTATTGTATGCATGAGCTCTGTAGGTCAGTAGGCCCATACCTTACCAACGGCTGGTATATCATTCAATTTTTTATGCTAAAAAAGCCAGTGCACGACATTACCCCCTGCACGACATACTCGATGGTTTCTCTCTATCGAGCCTAGAGTCTCATGGTGATATGGAGTGCTAAATATTTGTTTAACGTTCAAAAGACTGCATATTTCCGACACTAATTCATTGAGAAATTCTGTACCTCTATCTGATTTTAGAATTTTAAAGTGACCGTATATTAAAATTACATTTTCAATTATTGTTTTAGCAACAGTTTTCGCGTCTTTTTTCTCCATTGGACATGGAGACGAGATGGGATAAGCCAATAAGAAAGAGGAACAATTAATAAGCCAATTAAAGCTCTTAATCACCCCAAAGAAAAATTAAAAATACAAGAAGAAGGGTCAAAAATCGAAAATAAATTAGTTATCATTTTCAGCTTATTGAATAAACAGAAGTGGTAGAATTAAAAGATCTAGGAACATTAGGGTTATAAAGATAAAATACTAAAATATAAAACAGACTAAAGATTATTCAGAATCAAAGAGTAAGAATTATTCATCTAATTGGGGCTATTTGAGGGATCAAAAAGTATTAAAACTAATAATTTTAGGTTGACACACTAATGTTATAAATTAACTAACTTTTTCATTAAGAGTAATTGTTAATTTACTATAAAAAGGTTTAAGAGACCAGTACTTACATTCAGTCACTTAATGTTAAATTAAATTAATTCATTTTATAAAGGATTCAGAAGAAACTCTTTCAATTACAATTGGTATAAATCTATGGTTTGCTCCACAGATTTCAGAACATTGCCCAAAGAATAAACCCGGTCGATTAATTAAAAAATTTGTTTGATTTAATCGTCCCATCAATTTTAACCCCAAGGGACGGGATTGTTCAAGAGTGGATTACATCTGCTGCAGTAACAAGAATTCGAATTTGTGAGTTTATAGGAAGAACAACTCGGGTATCAACGTCAAGTAGACGAAAAGAATCCTTTAACATATCATTTTGAGGAACTATATAAGAGTCGAACTCTACCCCTAAAAAATCAGATATTTCGTATCTTCAATATCATTGATGGCCAATAGCCTTTAGCGTTAAAGAAGGCTTATTAACTTCATCTAAAAGATACAATAGGCGAAGAGAAGGGAGGGCAATAAATAATAAAACAATCGCGGGCAAAATAGTTCAAATAACCTCAATTAATTGACCGTGAAGGAGAAACCGATTAATAAAATTATTTAGTGTCAATGAGACCATAATATAGCCTACTAAAACAGTAATCATTACAAGAATTAATATGGCATGATCGTGAAAAAAAATAAGCTGTTCTATGAGCGGTGAAGCTCTATCCTGAAGTCTAAAATTTGATCATGTTGGCATTTTCTAAAAAAAGAAAATCTTTATAAATGGGGTTTAAACCCATGGCACTAGTCTGCCACATTAGAATCTAGAGGAAATTGGGATCTCAGAGAATCTATGATCTGCTGGCGGAGTATTCTGAAATCATTCAATTGACGAATTTAAGTGAAGAGGATAAATTACATAACGATGAGAAACTATTCTTTCCCATAGAATAAATAAAAAAAATAGAATTCCTAGTAAAGAAATTGATGACCCAATAGATGAAACAATGTTACAAGCTGTATAAGCATCAGGATAATCAGAATAACGACGAGGTATACCAGCTAATCCTAAAAAGTGTTGAGGAAAAAATGTTAAATTAACTCCAATAAATATAATAAAAAATTGGCTTTTTAATCAGGTTTGATTCATTATTATTCCAGTAAAAAGGGGGAATCAATGAATTAAACCAGCCATAATAGCAAAAACAGCTCCTATAGATAAAACATAATGAAAATGGGCAACAACATAATAAGTATCATGTAAAACAATATCGACCGATGAATTTGCTAAAACAACCCCAGTTAAACCCCCAATAGTAAAAAGAAATACAAACCCTAATGCCCATAAAACTGCCGGAGAAAATGAAAGATAAGTTCCATGAAGAGTAGCTAACCATCTAAAAATTTTAATTCCAGTAGGAACTGCGATAATTATTGTTGCTGAAGTAAAATAAGCTCGAGTATCAACATCTATACCCACTGTAAATATGTGGTGAGCTCATACAATAAATCCTAATAAACCAATTGCTAACATTGCATAAATCATTCCTAATGAGCCAAAGGTTTCCTTTTTTCCCGATTCTTGGCTAACAATATGAGAAATTATTCCAAACCCAGGAAGAATTAGAATGTAAACTTCTGGATGACCAAAAAATCAAAACAAATGTTGATACAAAATAGGATCTCCCCCTCCAGCAGGGTCAAAAAACGAAGTATTTAAATTTCGATCTGTAAGAAGCATTGTAATTGCTCCTGCTAAAACAGGAAGAGAAAGGAGAAGTAAAAGAGCTGTGATAGCGACGGATCAAACAAAAAGAGGTATTCGATCGAAAGAAATTCCAGAGGCTCGTATATTAATTACTGTAGTAATAAAATTTACTGCTCCCAAAATCGAAGAGATTCCAGCTAAGTGAAGTCTAAAAATTGCTAAATCTACAGAAGCACCACCATGAGCTAAAACTGAGGAAAGAGGGGGGTAAACCGTTCAACCAGTTCCAGCTCCAGCTTCAACTAATCTGCTTACAAGCAAAAGTGAAAGAGACGGGGGGAGAAATCAAAATCTCATATTATTCATTCGAGGGAAAGCTATATCTGGAGCTCCCAACATTAAAGGGACTAATCAATTTCCAAATCCTCCGATTATAATGGGCATTACCATAAAAAAAATCATTACGAAAGCATGAGCTGTGACAATCACATTATAAACTTGATCGTCGCCAATGAGAGACCCCGGATGACCTAATTCAGCACGAATCAAAATTCTCAGAGAAGTACCCACTATTCCTGCTCAAGCACCAAAAATAAAATAGAGGGTTCCAATATCTTTATGGTTTGTGGAGAACAGCCATCGTTTCGATTAAATGGCTGAAACAAGGCGAAAGACTGTAAATCTTTTTATGAGAAAGAAAATCTCTTTAATCAATAGCTTTATAGTCACTAATGACATTAGACTGCAATTCTAAAGGAGTAATTTTACTAAAGCTTAAAAGACTATTCTCATATTCATAACTTTGAAGGCTATAAGTTTAATTAACTTAAAGCTTTTTAAAGCAAAAAGAATAGTCTTATCATTAAAAGTCCTGCAATAGAAAGAAAAGAACAAAAAATTAGGAGAAAAAAAAGATTTCTATAGGAAAACTCCTTTGTAAATCATAGGGGTTCAATTTTTCCCGCAGTAAAAGAAGAAAAACATAATCGTAAATAAAAAAACAATGTAATTAGGGAAGAAATAATGAGTAAAAAGACAAGAACCGTAGAATAATTTTCTGATAACTGTTGAATTACTATCCATTTAGGATAAAAACCTAAAAGAGGAGGTAACCCGCCTAGCGAAAGAATATTTAAACTGAAAATAACAAAAATTTTTTTATAGTTTTCTCTATAAAGCTGATTTACTTGAAATAGATTTCCTACTCAAAATACTATGGCAACTGCTGATGAAAGAAGACAATACATTAAAAAATAAAACAACCAAAGAATTTCATTAATTAAAAGGGCCGAAAGCATTCACCCTAAATGACTAATTGAAGAAAAAGCCATTAATTTTCGCAGTGATGTCTGATTTAATCCTCCTACACTACCAATAATTGCTCTGAGGATGGCACATAAAAGAACCATTCAATTAACTAATACGTAGGAAATTAACAATATAGGTGCTATTTTCTGTCAAGTTATTAAAATAATAGCAGTAGATCATTGTAAACCTTCAATTACTAAAGGAAACCAAAAATGAAATGGGGGCGCCCCTCTTTTTATCAGTAAAGAAGTAATTAGCATTAACTCAGGGAAAGTTGATGCATTAATTAAATCAATTCTAGAAAAAATTAGAAGGATTGCCCCAAACAATAAGATTGATGAGGCTATTGCCTGGGTAAGAAAATACTTTACAGAGGCTTCAGAGGCTATTAAATTATTATTATCTCCTATTAGGGGGATAAAAGATAATAGGTTAATTTCAAGGCCTACTCAAGCCCCCAATCAAGTATTCGCTGATACCGAGACAAGAGAGCTTACCAATAAGATTGAATAAAACAAAACTTTTCTGGCTCTATAATTAATTAAAAAGAAAAGGGGTGACCTTTATAGGTGGGGTATGAACCCAATAGCTTAAATTAGCTTATCTTTTTTCTTTTTATTCTTTTACTACACATCTCACATGTACGGTTCGTTATTGGATAAAAACTATCGATTTCTATCTTTCATGTATTTTAGTGTATGACGCACAAAGAATTTTGAGTTCTTCGGAGAAAGTTTGAATCTTCCAAATACAATAAAGACATTTTAATGTATAATTTACCCTATCAAGGTAATCCTTTAGTCAGGCACCTTATTATGGTTTGATGCATTTTCTCTATAAATTTTTTTTCATTTGGTACAATTTTAATACAATAAGTAGCCAAAATTATTCGAATTTATAGGGGAAATTCAGCAGTGGGTTTTTTTTTTGCCGTTTTATGTATTTATTAATTTAATAGAATTGAAATGAAAAATTATGATGCATTAAACTAAACCATTTAAATAATTAAAATTCGTAATCTTCCCCTATAAATTTTTACAGTGGAATCCCCTCTTATCATTATTTATAATAGGAATTATTTCTTAAACCTCTCTCGATTTTTTTCTTTCAGGGATTTAAACCTTAAAATAAAGAATATGCTAGCATTTAGGAATTGATTTATTTATAATAGGAACCACTTCCTAAAAATTCTTTTTTGGTTTAATCTAACTAAAATTTTAAAGATTTATATTCTAATAAAAATTGGCTTCGGCAAAAAAAATTAATGAAATTTATTTAGTTAAAAAAAAAAGTCTTTTAATGGGATTTGGTATCTATTTATCTAGTTTCCCATAGATAATTAAATTTGGCATATATATATATATATATTAATAAATAGTATACATATATATAAATATATAAATATATAATAAATATAAAATATAATATAAAATAATAAATTATATAGATGTATAATAATTAATAAATAGTTTAATATTATAATATTTATTTAATAATTATAGAAATGTTTTATTGGAAATTAATAGATGAATATTAATTAATAGGGAAAATTTTTTGAAAATTAAGGTTAAATCAAATTCTCTTCTAAAGAATTTTCTTAAAAATAATTAAATTCTTTCTATAGGGAAAAAATTAACTAGTTTTCTGCTAAATTTTAAAAAATCTATAAAAAATCAAAAAAAAAAAAGAATTTTTAGGAAGTGGTTCCTATTATAAATAAATCAATTCCTAAATGCTAGCATATTCTTTATTTCTGGATACTTTAAAAAATTCTCTATAAGCCTATAAATACATTTAATAATTGAGAACCGAATTTTTATTGTTTTCCCTATTTATAAAAGTTTGGTAATTTCGTAAGTAAGAAGCAATCCTATTAAATTGACATATTAAGTAAAAGTTAAGTAAAAGTTGGCTTATTTGTGTGAAGATATAGTATTTATTTAGAAGAGAAAGTCTTTAAAATTATAAAAAAATTTATAGAATATTAGAAAAGTTCAAGAACCGGTTCACTATTTTAAACTGAAAATATTTAAGATTTTGATAAGTTATTACTAAGCTTTATTATTTAATTAGTTAATACTAATCTTATGTAAGTATAGTTTACTGGTTAGTTTTTTGGGAATTTCCCCTATAAAATAAGAAGAGATATTTTTTAAATACAGTAAACTTTATTAATTAATTATTTTATTGCCGATTTTTTAGATTTCTATTAGATTAATTAAGATCAGGCATAATCAGATTAATCCTACTAATCCTGTAATACAGGGTACTAAGAAGTTTGTTAAAGACCGGGTCAGGAAAAAATTAATTTTCAAAATCGAGTTATTTTACCCTATAGTGCACTTCGTTTGGTTATCTAGAATCTTTTAACGAATAAAAAATAAAAGTCACCCATTTCTTTTAATTTTTGTTAGTGTGAAATTTTCTCTTTTTTTAAAAAAACCGAGAATAATTAAGGGAAAAAATCTTTAAAAAATTATAAGGCAGGTTCAGTATTCTTTAAATTTTTATTAACTCTTCTGATTTTAAAGTATTACGTACTTTGTTAAGTCGCACTGACACGTTAGTATATATCTGTAATTGTTGGATAAGCGTAGGGGACCTACTGTGTCGATAGAAACGACTTCAAAACTGGTACTTGGTGTGTCTGTCATTGTTAAATTTTCTTTTGTGTGTTTAGTCTGTTTGTTTTATTTGTTGTTTAGATAAATCGCAATTGAGTATGTAGTTTTTTATCATTTTATTCGTATTTTTTCATATGTATTTTTGTTTTATTTTCATCGTAGCTTTTCTTATACCGAGGTGACCTCCATGTGTCGAATTGTGTTATTCTTCGATTATTTCATTTTGTTTTACTTTGTCGACTATTCTTTCCGGTTCATTATAAATTAAAATTTTCAAATTTTTATTTTTTATTTTTAAGTTATTAAAAATTTCTTTGAATTTATCCATTGCAATGGTTTTAAATATATTATCGTTTCTCCTTAACGCTAGCTCTTCTATTCCTAAATTATACATTTTTGATGATAGCTTCTCCAAAGTCAGCAGTGTGAACAGTGGATTATCACTACATCGTATAATTACTTCCTCATCATTATTTTCAAATTGGGAACCCTTAAAATTTTTATCTGTACTGAACCTTAATTTTTTAATTTTTTAATTACTGTTATGTATGTACAATTCCACACAAAAAGTTCGCGACGCTTTTTATGGGAATTAGAATGCGTTTTGTTAAAATCAGTATTTTGGGTATGTTTACTTTTTATCATACCTCTTGTAATAGCTGGTATATTTTTGCTTACTTCCGTATTTGTCGGAATCATCGCTTTTAGGAAATCGCTGTTTAGATCTTTGCGCGATAGCGCGTCAGCATTAGTATTAATTTTTCCTTTTTAATAAATAATATTAAAATCATAATCGCAAAGGTCTAATCTTATGCGTGTCATTTTTGATGACGGATTTTTATGTAAGAAAAGAGACACTAGTGGGCTGTTATAACCAAACATTTTCTACCGTAAAGTCGAAAATTTCTGTAGGGTCGAAAGAAATTGACTGCCCAGTGTATAGCTAAGAGCTTTTTCTCAATAATTGGCTTGTTCAGGTCATGTTTTGCAAGAGATTTGCTTGCGTACGAAATTGGTAAGTCTGAGCCTACCTCACCTTGCGATAAGAATGCACCAAGGGCATAATTACAACCGTCTGTGGTGAGTATGAATAGTTTATTGCAATTGGGGTATTGGAGTATTGGTGGATTTAAAAGTTTTGATTTTAGTTCATCAAATGAATTTTGGCAATTTTGATTCCAAATAAATTTTTTATTTTTCTTTAATAGTGAATTTAAATTTTGAGCAATATCTGCAAATCTAGGTATATACCGACGGTTGTAGTGCAGAAAGCAACGAACCTACGTACTTCGTCTGTGTTTTTTGCTATAGGATATTCTTTTATAGTTTTATTTTTAGACGGGTCGGTTTTTATACCATTGGCAGTTATAAGATGCCCAAGTTATATAACTTCTGGTTTCAGAAAACAACATTTCTTCGAATTTAATTTTATATTATTTTTTCTCAATCTGTCAAAAACTTTTAGTAAATTGTCGTTATGATGTCCTAAACTACAACCGAAAACCATTATATCATCTACATAAATAAAAGCTTCTGTATCTAAGCCACTTAATGCGATGGTCAGCATTCTTTGGAAGCTGTTGGATGATATCTTCAATCCAAATGGTAAACGTTTAAATTGGAAATGTCCATTTCCAGTCGAAAAAGATGTTAACGGTCGTGAGTCTTCGTCTAAGTTAATCTGGTGAAAAGAGCTGGTCATGTCCAAGGTCGAAAAGTATTTATCTCTTCCAAGTCTGTCAAGAACGTCTTCTATCTTTGTCAACGGAAATTTATCGTTTACAATTTTTTCATTCAACTTACGAAAATCTACTACTAGTCATTTTTTTCGTCATTTATTGACTTTTTAGGAACTTCAAGTAATGGTAAGTTGTAGGGGCTCACTGAATGTTCTATGATATTGTCAGATAAAAGTTGGTCGACTTGTTCATTTATCTCTGTTAACTGTGTTTGTGGAAGTCTGTAATTTTTAATGTATACTGGTGTCGAATCTGTTGTTTGTATAGTCTGTGTGTAAAAATGGTCTTCGTATTGTTTAATAATATTTATTATTAATGATTTGGCATCTGGGTCGTTGCAACCAATGTCTAACATATGTAATAATTTTCAAGTCTATTTTTGTCATATTTAGTGTTGATTTTACAAGAAAATATATTATAATTCTTTAATGGTTTGGTATCAAAATCGAGATTATTTAAAGTACCATATTTATCATTTGTATTTAAAACTTTTACATAAACATTGCCATTTGCTGGTATCAAGCTATTGCCCAAAAATACTCCATTTTCTATTTCTTTATTTAAAACAATGCTGTCTTCCTCGTGTTTAATATTAATTGGTATTATTGATTCTGTTCTGGCAGAAATAATAATATTTCTTTTATTGAATTCTTTTAAAATGGTAGGTAAAATATATTCTTTTTCATTTATAATTAGAATAAGTGTATATGTTTCGAAATCTATTTTTGACACGTATTTCCCTAAAATGTCTCGCCCTATGATTCCATCGGTTGCGATTAGGAAATCATTTTCAACTATATGGAAATTATGTTCGATTATTTCTGTTTCTATAATAAAATTTTAATTTGTTGTGCTTATGCATTCAATTGCTTCTTTCGTTATGCCCGTTAATTTTGAAATATTTCTAGTATTAATTTCATTTATATTGTTTGTTTTACAAATGGAGATATCAGCTCCAGTGTCTATAAGAAACGCTTAATGTTTATTGTTATTTTTACATAACAAAGTTATATAATTTGTTAAATTTTGTGTAATTTTGAAAATTAATTTTGGCCTCTGCGGGTAACAGTATCTGGTACCTGGCCATGGGCGTTTCCCTGTACGTTGTTTCTGTTTTGATTTCTATTGTTTTGAGGGTTATTGTTTCGGTTTGAGAAGTTATTGCTAGTATTATTGTTTGAAAAATAAGTGTTACGATTTATGTTATTGTTTGGAAATTGATTGTTTCTGTTTGCATTTTGAAAATTATTGTTTCTATATGTGTTATTGTTATATTGTGAATATCCAAAATCATTATTATTTCTGTACATATTGTTTAAGTTGTTATTATTTCGATAGCTTTGTGTATTATTTCTGTATTTGTTTTGTGAATTGTAGTTGTATCTGAAGTTATTTTTGTTATATTGGTCTCTAGAGTTTCTGTAATTGTCTCTGTTTCGAATTTAAAAAATAGTATTTTTGTCCGAGACTAAACTTTCTTCTGCTGTTAAACATCTTTCAACGGCTTCATTAAATGTTTTTGGTGTATTTTCCAATAATATTGACCGAAATTCGGAATTAACACCTTTAGTAAAAACATTTAACGACATGCTTTCGTTAACTTTATATATTGCAGTTTTTGCTTCTTGAGTCGTATTAGTCAAAGTTTTAATTTCCAATGAACTTAATTGTTCATTTGTTTCTAAAATTTTTTCTCTAAATTCAGATATGGTTTTATTATTTTGCTTGAGTGTACCAAGTTCGCTTAGTACTTGTTGCAGAGTTTTTGGATTCGGATAAGCTTTTTCTAATGAATTTTTCAACTCTTCAAATGTCGTTGGCCTATTTGAACGTCCTAAAATACTTCGTACTTGTGCCGTTAATTTAAAATTGTAAACATATTTTATGAAAATTTCTTTATCTTCATCTTTCAACATATCATGTAATAATTCCGTTTGGACAAATTATTTTCTTTTAATACTTCTTTAATATTTTTTCTTTTATTGGTAATGTTTCAATTGTTTTTAATAATTCCATATTTTCATTTTCTTCAATTGAAATATTATCAACTTCGATTTTTAGATTTTCAATGTATTTCAATTTGAGTTCTATATATTGTTTTGAAAATTCTCTATGTTTACTCCTTTTTAAGTTGCTTTTAAGTTTTTTAATCAACAATATATTACTTTTAAGCGTATCCATTCATATATGAATACCCTTAATATTTATTTTTCATTATCTTAAAATCTTATTATTTCTTATCACCCTGTGCCAGTAGCAAACTTGACATTTAGGTTTCGTTAACAAAATGAACGTGCAGGTGGCGCAACAAATGCTCGTCGCTGAATGCGAATAAGCATGAAAAAAAACGTCAGATAACTAAAAACTAGTTATTGCAAAAATGTCGGCTTCGGTTGTTTACGTTCGCGAATCGTTTCAAAATGTGTAAAATTCAAAGTGGTTAGTTTTTAAAATAATATTATTAGTTAATTTAATATATAATTAATATTAGTTTTTGCGTTTCGCGCTTGTTTTAAGTGCCGTGTTTACGTGAAAAAAGTGCAAATATAAAAAAAAATAAATGTTGCAATTCGTATTGTTCAAAAGCAAATATTCAAGCTAAATAAGTTTTGTGTGTGAGTGAGTAAAACCCATATGTATGAAAAATAAAAAAAGATGTATTAGAAAGTGAAAATTAAAAGTTATTAATTCATTGTTTATATATTTTGAATATCTTAACATATAATAAAAATATTGGATAATTTGTGCAACTTTTAAATTGTGTTTAATAAAAATGTTAATAATTAAAGAAAAGTTGAAAAAAGTAAAAACAAATTTAGTTGTTGTTATATATTTTTGTTCTGCTGCAGCTTTTTTGTGCTACGCTCCAGTTCGTGCATTTGTCGGTTTGCAGGATCGCAATGTAATAATATTTTTGACGAAATCGCAGGATCGCCATGTTTTTATTTCAAAAATAATAAAAAAAGGACTCGCGTTTCATAAAAAAAAAATTTCTAGGACCTGCCTAATTGGTAGCCGGCGAAATTCGCCACTGGCGCTATTTTTGTTTTTTTTTATATTTACAGCCGTTCACTATAAAAAGTGCAGAGGCTAAAAAGTTAAGTCGACAGCTATTAAAGCTCAAGACTTATTAAAAGAAAAGAACTAGCTGGCAGCTTAGAAGCTCAAAACTAATTAACTTTATTTGAAATTTGTTCGTTCTTTCTAGTATGTATAACGGTATTTTGTCTAAAAACTAGTTAACAATTGTTTTGTATTTAGAAAGTAAACAGAACCATGTAAGGACCAAAACTACTGTGAAGTTTTGCCCTTACATGTTCAATACTAATGTAATCTCTCTCTTTTTAGGTTCCCGCTGGGTTGTAGGTCGACTTAACGTAAGGGAAAATGTCCAAGTAGGCATTGGGGATGTGAGGACATGCCCACGGAAGGTGTAGTTAGGCACGTCGGTTGTAGGTTAAGTTAGTTCTAATAAATTAAGTTTAAGCATAATGAATTATTAGCATTAAGAATATAAATATTAGTTATAGTTATAAATATAATAATGTATACGAATATTATTTTATTTTTCTTATTCTTTTTTATTTTTCTTTTTTCGTTTATGAAAATATATTTGGTTAATATAATGAACTGTTTTCCACCAGCTGAACAAATATCTTTTAATTATCAATGCTAGATATCTTAGAATACGTGGGGTAAGATATATCATGATATAATGATAAAAGCTTAACTCCCAAATATACAAAACGTAGGACAACCAGAGTGTGTTTCTTATAGTAAGAAACCATAGGCATTACACTACACATAGGTACAGGTAATGTAGGCACTCATTCCTACTGGGGTGACGATACCAAACATGAGTTGTTTTTATCGTCATGAGGTTCAAGGTTATTATTAATTGAGCACTAGAAATTGTGTGCACATTAATAAAGTGGCGTGATGTATTCTTTAATGGGTTTCTTTCTTATATTTGCATGTACTAACGGGACGATCGGACGATGTCTAGCTAGAAGTGAACACCTGCAATGGAAAAAACCCAAGTAGAGGAAGACGGTGGCTGGAGCCACACACGCCAGAACGAGATAGACGAGGAGTCGGATACTCAACAACGAGGTTCGAAGAGGAGAACTTAGAAGAAGTTCAGGGATTCAGTCTTGTGCCGCGAAGAAGTTAAGTCATTCAGTCTTGTGCCGCGAACGAGTGAGGTTCAGTCAGTCTTGAACAACGAATCAGTGAAGTTTAGTTTTATCAGTGCCAAAACGCGAAGCCGAGTAGAAGTTTACGTCAACAGTGGTTGACGACTAGGGCAGAATCGCGACGTCTACCCATAGCAGCAGCGACCAGACTTGGGAGCGCAGTCGAGTGTGCAGCAAGGACCTGCGACGCCGACAGCTCAGTCACTTCGAAGCAGCAGAGTACAGCGCCGACAGCGCAGTCACCGTCAGCAGCAGCAGAGAGCCAGCGCTGGCAGTGTAGCCACGTTCGGCAGCGACGACGTCCCAATATCGACAGCGGCAAAATCACCGCCAACAGCGCAGCACGATCGGCAGTATACAGCGCCGACAGCGTCATCGATAGTAGCAGCATCGCATCGGAACTTCGTGACGCACACTACAATAACTATCATTGGAGTTCTAAGTATCACCCCTTCATTATATTGATTTTAAATAATTATTAAACCAAATATATTATATAATAAGTATTTTCAAAACCTTAACGTAATTTCTAAACTTACCAACAATCAGCTCCTTGCGTGTAAGCCTCACAGCTTTTGCAAAGCGACCTCAGAGCCACAAAATCCCTACAAAATCCCACATATTCCCACTTTCCTCCTAACCTTTTGGTGCCTGCGTAAGATGAGACTAGTCGCACAGGTGCTCTGTTCCTAAACCCTGCGTAAGCCGAAGTAATTCGCACAAGGGCCACAACCTATTTGTACCTGCGTAAGATGAGACTAGTCGCACAGGTGCTCCCAAACCTATCTTAAATATAGATCAATAGCCACAAGCACTCACCAAATCCCGCATAATCCCAGATATCCACCTGACCTTTAAGTGCCTGCGTAAGATGATACTAGTCGCACAGGCACCCTGCTCCTAAATCCCTGTGTAAGACGAAATTATTCGCACAAGGGCTCCTTAACATTTTGTACCTGCGTAAGATGAGACTAGTCGCACAGGTACTCCAACCTTAGAACAACTTCCATTGTTTAACCCATTTTTCCCTGGCTGAGTACGTTAGAAAGATTTTAGTACACCAAATCAATGAGATTGCACGTAAGGACAAAATCATTACACATTTAAATATAGTAAATTAAAATATTCATTGGTAAGATTTATTTAATTATAATCTAAATTACAATTATTACAAATTCCAATTATTAATCTGAAATTACAATATATTTTACATACAGAGTTTAATTAATTAATTAATGGTCGAGTGATTAAAATATAAACTATTGAAATAACTAGATTGTTTAGTCTTAAGATAGGTTAAGGAATTAAATTGTGAAATAAAAGCATTGTTGATTATAATTTAAAACCCAGAGTTTGATTTGGCGTTCGTGATTTTTATAAATTATTGCAACGATCCTCGGTCCGGCGAGCGTACCTCAGCCTTCGGAAAAACACTTCGTTACAATGGCGCCCGAGCAGGGACGCCAAATCAATCTCTAGAAAAGAATAAGCTAAAAACTTAATTTTTATTATACACTGCTTTTAAAATAATAATTCGCAATTATTTCTTAATATTCATTTTAATCAATCTAGTGAGGCAATACAAACCATCGTTTGAATTGTAAGAATTTTCTATCATTGATTTAGCTATCAATTTATTTGTTTGGCTTGGACGTCTCTAAATCGCGAGTGGCAGATAGTTGAAGAATCCTATTTCCTCGCATAGATTTAAAGGCGTGCAAGAACGTACAAGATACGGAGCAAATTATATAGCAAGACTAAAGTTTAAATATTCCAGGGTCGTATCAAAGATAGGGACAAAGCCTATCCTTTTACGTACGAATATTTAGCTTCTGACCAAAGGGCCAAAGCTATCAGTTTATTTGTTTCGATTAAACGTACAGGGTACGAAGCAAATTATATAGCAAGGCTAAAAATTTAAATATTCCATGGTCGTTTCAGAGATAAAAGCAAAGTTTTATCCTTTTACGTAAGAATATTTAAATTCTGACCCAAGCGGCCAAAGCCAATTAGAGCCGTCGTAAACGTGACGTTATTATAAAACGTGAAAAGAGTAGATAGTGAAGATCGTCTCCTCACATCCTTATAATATTTAGCTCTCTTGGTTAAAAGATAGTTGAAGATTCCTATCTGGACTGTTTCATTTTATTGTCCCATTGTTTTATTTGTGTTGACTCGAATTTAAGGTGGAAAAGAACCACCGACGCGTAATCGAGCCTAGAATTTAGCGGGTAGCAAACCGAATACGGTATATAATCTGAAAATTGATTTCTTTCCTATTTTTGAATTTAATAAAAATTTAGCAGGTGATTAAGCAGGTAATTACGGTAAGAATTTGCAGAGGGTAAAGGCCCCTTACATTTCTTTTAAGCTTAAGGTGGGTTGGTGATCGGTAAGGAAATATACGTCGCGACAGTAACCAGAGATAACCGCTAACAACAAAATGGTCCGCACCTCCTGGATTTATAGTCTTCGTAAAGACGATTTGTTAATTTACGCACAGGAGTTTGGGTTTAGCGACGAAGGAACGGTGGAGGAGCTTCGAAAAAAATTCGCAACCGCAGTAGCAGACAGCGACGAGGATCCAGAACTACAAAAACGATTGGTCGAGCTGGAAAGCAAGCACAGCGAAAGAAAGACGCCGTCGCCTCGACCAGGTGGCTCAACAGCGATAACCAGCATAGCAGGCCACGAAGAGGTACCCATACGCATCACCGTGCCAGAAATGACAACAGGGCGAAGTAGACAGCACGAGACGCCGTCGTATGGAAACATCATGGACCAGGTCCGCAGATGGGCGGTCAGGTTTAACGAGGGCCGAGACCCACTAGAATTTGTCGAGAGGCTAGAAGAGCTCTCATGCGTCTACAATTTGGACAAAGACCACCTGCCGAGAATGATGCCAGAGCTGCTTCAAGATGGAGCGCTAATCTGGTGGCGAAATAATAAAGGAACAGGCGAAACATGGACACATTTTAAACACCGTTTCTTGACGTACTTCCTGCCAGCCCGTTTCTTCGAACGTCTGGAAGATCAGATTCGGAGCAGGGTGCAGCAACCACAAGAGAAATTTAAAACGTTCAGCTTGGACCTTATTGATTTAATGCGGCATGCGAATTGGACGGAGACGCAACAGCTGGAGCGGATATTTAGAAATTGCCGCCAGGAGTACCAGCTCTATATCCGACGTCGTGATTTCTCTACGTTCACTGAACTGTTATCCTTAGCTGAGGACTACGAGCTGATTCGAGGGGCAGAGATGCCAGCAAAGACGTCCCAGCGTAGCAAAGAAGAGATGCATCGGGTAGCTATGCCAAACAGCGGACATAAAAAAGTACCACCACAACCACCAGACGAGCGATACTCCCGTGAGGAAGCCGACACACCCGCCACTCCAGAATACGTGAATGTGCAGACAGCGTGCGACAGATGTGGGCGACAAGGTCACCCGGAGACAGAATGTAGAAACGATCGTGTCTATTTTTGCAAAAAGTGTGGGCGAAGAGGGCGTGCGACGTTCGAATGCTGTGAACCGCCGCTGGGAAACGCCAGAGGACTCGCCCAGAGTCGAGGAAAGGGCGAGTCCGGTCGAAATCCTCCTCAGAAGCAATAAATTTTCTACACTATGACGACCGTCGGATTTGGGCGCAGGTAGCAGTCGAACATTTCGAAATGGAAGCAACGATAGACACAGGAGCCACTCGCAGCTTTGCCAGCCAAGTTCTAGCCAATAAGCTGCGGACAGACACTAATCATCAGCGGTCAACAACGAATGTGCGTATGGCTGATGGTTCGCTACAAATGGTTGAGGAGACACTGAACGTCAAGGTAAAGATGGGGAACAGGGAGTGTAAACTGCCCTTACTCGTCCTCCCGGGCGTCATGGATGACCTCTTGCTTGGAATGGACTTCCTGCTAAAGACCAACGCTTCCTTCGGATGGGGTAAGTAGTCAATTACCCTACGACCTTTTGAAGATTTAACACCCGTTACACCAATCTGCGTCACAGTGGTCGAGGGACCAGCAACTGTAGGACAACCATCTGATGACTTCTTACAGGATGAGCTGAGAAAATTTGAGGCACTGAGAGGCACCGCCAATGTACCACCTCACAAAATCGTGATGACAGATGACCGGCCGCTCAAACAACGATATTACCCGAGGAATCCAGCGATGCAGGACATCATTAATAAGGAGATTGATGAGCTGCTAGATAAGGGCTTCATAGAACCATCGCATAGCCCACACAGCGCGCCGATCGTCCTAGTACGCAAGAAGACAGGCTCCTGGAGGCTCTGTATCGACTACAGACAACTAAATTCGAGGTCCGTTCCTGATGCGTATCCTTTGCCACGCATACACCACATTTTAGATAGGCTGCGCAATGCGAAGTTCATCAGCAGCCTCGATCTAAAGAACGGTTACTGGCAGATACCGATGCACACCGACAGCAAGAAGTATACAGCGTTCACGGTGCCAGGACGAGGGCTATTTCAGTGGCGCGTCATGCCTTTCGGGCTACATTCGGCCCCGGCCACGTTCCAGAGGGCCCTTGACAACATAATCGGACCAGAGCTAGAACCCTTCGCGTTCGCATATTTGGACGATATCATCGTCACGGGCGGATCGAAGGAAGAACACATGCAGAACCTGAAGGAGGTGTTTCGACGATTGCGAGCAGCGAATCTCAATTTAAATGTGGACAAGTGCGAGTTTCTCCGGTCTGAAACTAAATACCTGGGACACGTCGTAAGTGAGAGCGGTATTCATACGGATCCGGACAAAGTTGCGGCTATCAAAAATTTAGCACCACCGACGAGCCTTCGTGAACTACGCCGATGTCTGGGTGTGGCGTCGTGGTACCGACGTTTTGTCCCCGACTTTGCCACCATCTCACAGCCGATGACACAGTTACTCAAGAAGGGCAAACACTGGCGATGGGGTCCGGAGCAACAGCAGGCTTTTGAGGCGCTAAAAGAAAAGCTCACCGAGGCACCCGTGCTAGCCTGCCCTGACTTCAACAGGACCTTTGTACTTCAAACCGATGCAAGCGACTACGGGTTAGGCGCAGTCTTGACGCAAGACTTTGACGGCGTGGAGCGAGTAATAGCTTACGCCAGCCGCCACCTCATCCAAGCCGAACGCAACTACAGCCCAACGGAAAAGGAGTGTCTGGCAATCGTGTGGGGCATCAGGAAAATGAGGTGCTACCTAGAAGGATACAAATTTAAGGTCATTACCGATCATCTCTCATTAAAGTGGCTGAACTCGATAGAAAGTCCGTCTGGGCGCGTGGCGCGATGGGCTCTTGAGTTGCAGCAATATAACTTCGAGATACTGTACAGGCGAGGTAAACTGAACGTGGTCGCAGACGCGCTATCGCGACAACCGCTGGAAGACCTGCGTAGCACCACCGAAGCAAAAGAAGAATTACCACATTGTACCTGGTTAGATAGGCGTAAACAGGAGGTTCGCGACAATCCCATTAAATTTGCAGACTACATCGAAGAAGACGGGCAACTGTACAGACATATTCCTAGCCAGATCGGCGAGGACGAAGCTGCCACATGGAAGCTGTGCGTACCATCGTATTTTCGACAGCGTGTCATGCATGAGAACCACGATCAGCCTAGCGCCGGCCATCTGGGAGTGCGGAAAACTATTAGCCGAATAACTAGCTGCTACTACTGGCCAGGCCTATTTAGAACCGTCAGTCGCTACGTCCGGAATTGTGAAGTATGCCAACGGTACAAGTCAAGCCAGCAAGCTCCAGCAGGGAAAATGCTATCCCGTATTGCAGAGGAGCCATGGTCAGTCGTTTGTGCCGACTTTGTGGGACCACTGCCACGCTCCAAACATGGTAACACCATGATTTTAGTTTTTTTCGATAAGTTTAGCAAGTGGACTGAGGCCGTTCCACTCCGTAAAGCCACCAGCGACAGCCTCAAAAGAAGTTTCAGAGAAAGAATTCTAGCCCGGTTCGGGGTCCCGAAGGTGCTCATCAGCGACAACGGCGCACAGTTCACCAGCAGAGCGTTCAGCAAGTTTTTGCAGGAGATTGGTGTAAGGCATCAGTTTACAGCCCCGTACACGCCGCGGGAAAACCCGACAGAGAGGGCAAATAAGACGCTAAAGACGATGATAGCGCAATTTACCGAAGATCAACACAAAACTTGGGATGAGTGCCTCCCAGAGCTCACCTTGGCGCTAAACAGCAGCAGATCCGATGTTACCGGCTTTAGTCCGGCGTTTTTAGTACAAGGTCGTGAGCCACGCTTACCGGGAGCACTCTACGACGAGCGGACACTTGGCACAGGCAGCAGAACGCAGTCACCTACAGAGCGCGCAGAAAAATTGCGTGAAATATTTGAGCTAGTGCGGCACAAATTGAGTCAAGCCACGCGCGATCAGGCGCGTCACTACAATTTGCGCAGAAGAGACTGGCAGCCGAAAATAGGCGAGATGGTTCTCGCCAAGCAGCACCCACTGTCAAGCGCCGTCAACAATTTTGCAGCAAAGCTGGCTCCCAAATACGATGGCCCTTACGTCGTCGTTGGATTCAGCTCACCAGTAATCGCGCAAATTCGTCGTAAAGGTGAGTCAAAAATTAGAAAGGCTCATGTAAGCGAGTTGAAGAAATTCTACCAGGAAGGTAGTGGGAGCGACGGGACCAACGTCGTTAAACAAGGTCACACCGCAGCCGCATCTGCGTCACCAACTGCCAACGGCGGCGGCATCCGCGTCAACAACTGTAGAAGAAACGACGGGACCAACGTCGTTAAACAAGGTCACACCGCAGCAGCATCTGCGTCAACAACTGCCAACGGCGGCAGCACCCGCGTCAACAACTGCAGAAGGGCGGCGGCATCCGCAACAACAACTGCACACAGGCGTGGAGGCGACGGAACCAACGTCGTTAAACAAGGTCACACCGCAGCTGCATCTGCGTCAACAACTGCCACCGCAGCAGCATCTGCGTCACCAACTGCCAACGGCGGCAGCACCCGCGTCAACAACTGCAGAAGGGCGGCAGCATCCGCAAAATCAACTGCACGAAGGCCGAACAAGAGAAAGAAGAATAAGAAGAAGAAGAAGAAGAAAGAAAAGAGGCGCGACGGGACCAACGTCGTTAAACAAGGTCACATCGCAGCTGCATCTGCGTCAACAACTGCCACCGCAGCTGCATCTGCGTCAACAACTGCCACCGCAGCGGCAATCTGCGTCAACAACTGCAGGACGGCGGCAGCCACCGCAGAAACAACGGCAACAGAAGTAACAGGAGGAGAGGTCATGAAGGCAGCTGCATCTGCGTCAACAACTGCCACCGCAGCTGCATCTGCGTCAACAACTGCCACCGCAGCGGCAATCTGCGTCAACAACTGCAGGACGGCGGCGGCCACCGCAGAAACAACGGCAACAGAAGCAACAGGAGGAGAAGTCATGAAGGCGGCGGCATCCGCAAAACCAACTGCCACCGCAGCGGCAACCTGCGTCAACAACTGCAGGAAGGCGGCTGCATCCGCAAAAACAACTGCCATATCGCGGCTGCATCCGTGTTAAAACTGCCAAATCGCGGCTGCATCCGTGTCAAAAACTGCCAAATCGCGGCTGCATCCGTGTTAAAAAACTGCCAAATCGCGGCTGCATCCGTGTTAGAAACTGCCAAATCGCGGCTGCATCCGTGTTAGAAACTGCCAAATCGCGGCTGCATCCGTGTTAAAAACTGCCAAATCGCGGCTGCATCCGTATTAGAAACTGCCAAATCGCGGCTGCATCCGTGTTAAAACTGCCAAATCGCGGCTGCATCCGTGTTAAAAAAACTGCCAAATCGCGGCTGTATCCGTGTTAAAAACTGCCAAATCGCGGCTGCATCCGTGTGAAAAACTGCCAACTCGTGGTAATAGCCGTAAAAGAACCGTCAAAGCAACAGCAGCAACGACCGGATTTGTGAGCGGACTCGAGTTGATAGTAGAGAACTACAACGTCGATAGTTCAGTCCCGTCAGAGCAACAGCAGCAGCGACCCGACTTGTGAGCGGACTCGAGTTGACAGTAGAGTACTGTAACGTCGATAGTTCAGTCCCGTCAAAGCAGCAGCCACTGTGCCAAAACGGCGGTAAAATCGCAGCAGCACCTGCGTCAACAACTGCCAGAAGCGGCAATATCCTCGAGCTTAAGTGCACTAGTGGAGACAGTCGAAACCCGAGGTGCAGCGAGAAAAGATGAGCAAACGCAAAGTCGAAACGCAAAACGAGGAGAACGAAAAAATAATAATAATAATATAAACGTCAGGCGGTACGTCAAGCATCGTCTTACCACCCGAAACCCAGCGGAGTTAGGTTAGTAGCGATAATGGGCAAGGTAGCACATTATGGTTTACCCGTGTTCCAAAGGTTGCGATGTCAAAAGTGACCTATTTTATTGAAGTTTAAAAGATAAAATCGTCACAATCAGCATAAGAAACTGTCTTCGTGCTGAACAGATCGTAGCCAAGCAAATGTCTCTTAAATTTAGCTTAGCCTCTTCCATAATACCAACCTCAATACTTTCCTCAACTTCTCCTAGTGGTCCAACGAATGTTAAAATTGCCTCAAACCTGTATGACGCTTTCTTGGCTCGTGTAAATACCAACCAACACTGAACGCATCCAATCAGAAAATGCAACACTACGAATAATCGAAATGATGCACATAACTACATCACTAGAAAATTCAAATCGACATTCGTTAATAAACATTCGAAAAGCCAACAACGGTGCAAATCAGGTAAAGCTATAAATCACAACATTTATAAAACTACAGTAATCTAAAAACTAATTATAGCGAAAATGAAACGAACGGACACAGGAGACCGTGAATGCCGCCCTACCGGCGCCGAGGAACAGTGCAGATGGGTACGAACGTACGATATGCAGCAAACGTCGCAAGCACCAAACGCAGCAACAGTCACAACAGGGGAAAAGAAGGCAAAACTAGCACCCATCGCGATGCAGGAGCAGGCCATCTTGGTTTACCCAACAGGCCCCGGTGGTATCTCGATCTATCGCGCGGCGTACGAACGGATAGCATGCGGCCGACTTTTCGATGACAGCCTCATCGAGCTGTACCTCCGATGGCTGTATTTACACCAACCCGACAGCGTGCAGCGAAAGGTGCATATTTTCAGCACACATTTCTTCACGCAGCTAAGTCGAGAGGTCAGTGAAGATAAGCGACAGGAGCATTACGACCGGCTCCGGCGATGGACCAAGCGTATCCAACTACTGCATAAAACTTTCATATTTGTGCCGATCAACGAGAACCACCACTGGTACCTGGCTATCATGAAGTTAAACCAGCAGCCAGGACGTTGCGAACCACTAGGCCAAATTTATATATTCGATTCGTACGCGAATACGACCAGGCGGCACGTGGCACCCATATTGCGCAGTTATATACAGCGCGAGTGGCAGGCAGCCCATCCACACTCCGCTAGTGAGACCTGGGACGATACCATCATGCCGTTCCATGAAGTTGAGGTACCGCAGCAGCAGAATTCGACAGATTGTGGGCCATTCGTCCTCCACTTTGCAGACTTGTTTCTGCGCGACGTCAATAAGGGCCTGCAGACGATCGGCGGCAAGGAATGGTTCCCACCTATAGCGGCAGCGCACAAGCGACGAGATCTAGCGGCACTCGTGCATGGTCTAGTGAGTGAAGAGGTCCGAATGAGGTTGCCACATTTGTACCTCACAGAATTCGCCGACGCCACGGTCCCGGCCGATACCATCGCCGCCTCCACTACAGGAAGGGCTCCAAGCAAGCGAGGTCGACCATACCAACGCACGCCACGTAGATTCCGTCACGACAGTACCTCTGACGACACCTCGTCCACTGATAGCAACTCAACCACATCGTCCAGCAACACGAGTACGAGCAGCAGCAGTTCCGACGACGACAGCACAGGCCCACCAGCAGACAAGCCAGACAGCAACGCAGCACCACCTACGACTAGCGATGGCTCCTCACCCATCGTATTCCGCATGCTAAGCCCACAGCAGCCAGCAAACTTGCTGGCCCACCAAAGCGATGCGCAGCATGCACCTCACCTCGTCTCTCCACCAAAAGCGTCCACATCGCGTAACATTCAGTGTTACGCAAGACGCCGCACCGAAGAACGCAACGACGTAACGACCATGCCAGCAGACGTCAATAAAGCTACGTCGGCAGAGAAGGGTCGTAAGCAGGCGCCCCTAGACGGCACCCGCAGCACGCCAACTCACGAGAGCCCCAGATATAAGGAGATAACCTTCAGCGGCCCCACAGGAGCTACAGTTGAGCCCCTACCTCAGCGGCAGATGAGCCAGCCGCCACAATGGAGGTTGAACCTCCCACAGGCCATATTAGACGCGCATAGTCGCCTGGGCATCGCGAGCGCAGCGCGCGAACCAAAAGACACTGTCAATCCCAGCACCTTCAGACACATCCACACCTGGAACCCAGACCCGCTCGGCCTAAAAGAGCTGATGGATAAGCGACCTCCAGTGGTCCCTCCAGCAGATGAGAAAAACGAGAGTCTTGGAGAACTTCGCTCTCAAGACGGGTGGTCTACACAGCAGCTAAATGAAGATGACCCCGTCTACCCTCAGCTTCAACGGTTCGTGGTCGAAATACGCCAACAGCGGGCCCCCGGGCGCAGAGTACGCGTCCTTATCACGCTCGGCGGACGTCAGTTCCAGCTCACCATTAAAAACAACGGCAGCGAGATCCTCCGCCACCGCCCCCTGAAGTGAGGGGGAGATGTAAGGACCAAAACTACTGTGAAGTTTTGCCCTTACATGTTCAATACTAATGTAATCTCTCTCTTTTCAGGTTCCCGCTGGGTTGTAGGTCGACTTAACGTAAGGGAAAATGTCCAAGTAGGCATTGGGGATGTGAGGACATGCCCACGGAAGGTGTAGTTAGGCACGTCGGTTGTAGGTTAAGTTAGTTCTAATAAATTAAGTTTAAGCATAATGAATTATTAGCATTAAGAATATAAATATTAGTTATAGTTATAAATATAATAATGTATACGAATATTATTTTATTTTTCTTATTCTTTTTTATTTTTCTTTTATTTCGTTTATGAAAATATATTTGGTTAATATAATGAACTGTTTTCCACCAGCTGAACAAATATCTTTTAATTATCAATGCTAGATATCTTAGAATACGTGGGGTAAGATATATCATGATATAATGATAAAAGCTTAACTCCCAAATATACAAAACGTAGGACAACCAGAGTGTGTTTCTTATAGTAAGAAACCATAGGCATTACACTACACATAGGTACAGGTAATGTAGGCACTCATTCCTACTGGGGTGACGATACCAAACATGAGTTTTTTTTATCGTCATGAGGTTCAAGGTTATTATTAATTGCGCACTAGAAATTGTGTGCACATTAATAAAGTGGCGTGATGTATTCTTTAATGGGTTTCTTTCTTATATTTGCATGTACTAACGGGACGATCGGACGATGTCTAGCTAGAAGTGAACACCTGCAATGGAAAAAACCCAAGTAGAGGAAGACGGTGGCTGGAGCCACACACGCCAGAACGAGATAGACGAGGAGTCGGATACTCAACAACGAGGTTCGAAGAGGAGAACTTAGAAGAAGTTCAGGGATTCAGTCTTGTGCCGCGAAGAAGTTAAGTCATTCAGTCTTGTGCCGCGAACGAGTGAGGTTCAGTCAGTCTTGAACAACGAATCAGTGAAGTTTAGTTTTATCAGTGCCAAAACGCGAAGCCGAGTAGAAGTTTACGTCAACAGTGGTTGACGACTAGGGCAGAATCGCGACGTCTACCCATAGCAGCAGCGACCAGACTTGGGAGCGCAGTCGAGTGTGCAGCAAGGACCTGCAACGCCGACAGCTCAGTCACTTCGAAGCAGCAGAGTACAGCGCCGACAGCGCAGTCACCGTCAGCAGCAGCAGAGAGCCAGCGCTGGCAGTGTAGCCACGTTCGGCAGCGACGACGTCCCAATATCGACAGCGGCAAAATCACCGCCAACAGCGCAGCACGATCGGCAGTATACAGCGCCGACAGCGTCATCGATAGTAGCAGCATCGCATCGGAACTTCGTGACGCACACTACAATAACTATCATTGGAGTTCTAAGTATCACCCCTTCATTATATTGATTTTAAATAATTATTAAACCAAATATATTACATAAATAATAAGTATTTTCAAAACCTTAACGTAATTTCTAAACTTACCAACAATCAGCTCCTTGCGTGTAAGCCTCACAGCTTTTGCAAAGCGACCTCAGAGCCACAAAATCCCTACAAAATCCCACATATTCCCACTTTCCTCCTAACCTTTTGGTGCCTGCGTAAGATGAGACTAGTCGCACAGGTGCTCTGTTCCTAAACCCTGCGTAAGCCGAAGTAATTCGCACAAGGGCCACAACCTATTTGTACCTGCGTAAGATGAGACTAGTCGCACAGGTGCTCCCAAACCTATCTTAAATATAGATCAATAGCCACAAGCACTCACCAAATCCCGCATAATCCCAGATATCCACCTGACCTTTTAGTGCCTGCGTAAGATGATACTAGTCGCACAGGCACCCTGCTCCTAAATCCCTGTGTAAGACGAAATTATTCGCACAAGGGCTCCTTAACATTTTGTACCTGCGTAAGATGAGACTAGTCGCACAGGTACTCCAACCTTAGAACAACTTCCATTGTTTAACCCATTTTTCCCTGGCTGAGTACGTTAGAAAGATTTTAGTACACCAAATCAATGAGATTGCACGTAAGGACAAAATCATTACACATTTAAATATAGTAAATTAAAATATTCATTGGTAAGATTTATTTAATTATAATCTAAATTACAATTATTACAAATTCCAATAATTAATCTGAAATTACAATATATTTTACATACAGAGTTTAATTAATTAATTAATGGTCGAGTGATTAAAATATAAACTATTGAAATAACTAGATTGTTTAGTCTTAAGATAGGTTAAGGAATTAAATTGTGAAATAAAAGCATTGTTGATTATAATTTAAAACCCAGAGTTTGATTTGGCGTTCGTGATTTTTATAAATTATTGCAACGATCCTCGGTCCGGCGAGCGTACCTCAGCCTTCGGAAAAACACTTCGTTACAACCATATGTTCTTTAATTAGTGTAAAAGTAATAGTAGAATATCATATACATATTTGTAATTTAGTAATAGTAGTATAATGTGTGCAAGTGAGTAGACTTAAATTATTAGAAAACATAAACATAATCATATGTTAATATATGTGCGTAGGAGTAAAAGCAAAAATGTAATTTCATATATTTTGTAATCAGCAATATTAGTATATGTGTGCGAATGAAATAGATAGTAGTGCTAAGCATGAACATATGTCAATCGCGTCGGAAGCGAATTTCATCTGGGGGGGCAGTACAAATGGGGGGGCAGTACAAATGGTGGTGCAAAAAAAGTTCACCAAAATTTCTTCACATGAAACATGAAGAAGAGAGAAAGAAGAGGAAAATATATAATACAAAAATATTATCGTTGTAAAAAAACTGATATTTTGAATAACTTTTCCTTCTAAATTGTTTATCTAGCTAAAAAAGTGGGGGGGCAACTGCCCACCTTGCCCCCCCGCTTCCGACGCCAATGACATATGTTCTTATTGTTAGAATATTATCTTAGTATAATGAAGTAAAATAGAATAAGGTGATACGTACCGTAACGGTGTGTATCTGTTAAATATGTTTTATAATTATTTGTTTTAGTGTTTTATAATGTGGAAGTGTGTATATTACAAAAAAATGATAATAATGATAATAATGATAATTGTGGTATTCTCTTCGAGCGTGCTCTTTGAGAGTAAGAACACCACTCTTTATTTATCAATGCAGTTATTTAACTTCATTGCATTTGTTACTTTCTACATTACTCACTGTTTAATTGTAAGCCCGATCACGCGGTTCTTGTATTCGTAAACTTAACACATATAATATGTTTAATAAATAATTTAAGATTAAAACAACAAAAAACGTCTTTGAGTTTATCACAGTGGCGACGAGGATAAAAAATTTGTCGCAATTAATATAAGAAAAAGTAAGCAATGTGTGCACAATTAATAGGCAAAGTTCCATATTTTGACCATGGTCACAACACGTGGAGTATATTTGCGAACCAGTTGACACAATTGTTCATTGCCAATGAAATAAGTGACGCAATAAAAAAGAAAGCAATTTTATTGACGTCTATGTCAGAAGGTTCTTATGCACTATTGCAAAACTTGTTGAGTCCAGCGAAGGTTGAAAGTAGCAGCACTACTTTTGATACATGTGTTGAGGCGTTGCAGAACCATTTTAAGCCACCTTCATCAGGATTCGCAGAGCGATACAAGTTCTACAATGCGTCAAAGACATCGATGGAAACAGTAAACGAATGGGCCGTACGAGTAAGATCATTAGCCGTAAATTGCGAATTCGGAACTCACTTGGAGATAGCGATTCGCGATAGATTTGTAATGGGGTTGGAAAAGGGTCCGGCCAGAGACAAGATCTTTTTAGAAGCGATAACATCTCCTTTGAATAAAGTAATTGAAGTTGCAAATAATACGGAATATATACGACACCAGTACGATGTAGTGGAGGTGAAGCAAGAAGCTGATCTTCATTTCGTTAAAAACAAGAAAAAAAAATGTTAAAGAACAAAAGCAGCAATACAAGAACGGGTCGCAGCAACAACGACAGTCCAAAATTTCAGCACAGCAACAACGGCAGTTTGCTAACGAACAAGGTTGTAGGGTTTGCGGTTATAAAAATCATTGCAGCGATGAGTGTAAATTTAAGAACTACAAGTGTAACCAATGCAAACAGAGAGGTCATTTAAAAAAAATGTGCAAAGCACAGCGATTAAATTTTATTGATAATTCTGATTTAAGCTTGTTCGCAATTAGAAGTTGAAACGATGGGCCTATAAAAATAAACATTTTTGTTAACGGTAAAGCGTTTGCTATGCAGTTGGACACGGGCTCCGAATATAATAACGTAATTGCGGAGAGCACATATAAAACCTGTTTTGCTCATTATAAATTGAGATATGTTAAAATGCTCTTAAAATCTTACAATGACGTGACTATAACTCCGCTAGGTGCGTTTGATATTGAGGTTGAGTACAGTAAGCAAATGAAAACAATATCTTTGATTGTAATTTCAAAAGGTGGTCCTCCTCTTTTAGGTAGAAGTTTTCTTAAAACTTTTCAAATTAAAATTGCAGACTTAAATTTTAACACTCTTTCAAATTGTGGAGATAAAGAAAATATTTTGAGGAAGTTTGGAAGTCTTTTTGATGGCAGTTTAGGATTATTTAAATAAAGTCAAGCCCGTTTACGTGTGAAAGAGGGAATAACACCGAAGTTTTTTAGACCAAGACCGGTGCCCTTGGCAATAAGAGAAAAGGTCGAAACGGAGTTAGATAAGTTGGTGTTAATGAAGGTCCTTGAGCCAGTAGATTATTGTGAATGGGGTACTCCTATCGTTCCAATAATTAAAAAGAATGGAGATATTCGCATATGTGGTGACTTCAAAGTGACTTTGAATCCGTATTTATATGTAGAAAAGTACCCTTTGCCCAGAATTGAGGAGATTTTTGCAAAGCTGCATGGTGGTGTTGAATTTACGAAATTAGATTTGAGTATGGCTTATCAGCAAATCGAGATAGACAGGGAGTCACGTAGTTTAACTACAATTTCCACATCAAAAGGTCTTTTTCAGTACACTAAACTTATTTACGGTTTAGCATCTGCTCCGGCAGTTTTTCAAAAAATAATGGATTCTTTGCTGTCTGGAATAAATGGAGTTGTTGCTTTTCTAGACGATATTCTTATTAGTGCGCCCAACCGAAAATGTCACATTGAGAGACTCGAAAAGGTGCTTAGTTTTCTGAAGGATGCTGGGTTTAAATTATCTACTGATAAGTGTGAATTTTTTTGCAAGCAAATTGAGTACTTAGGTCATGTTATTGACAAAAATGGTCTTCACATGAACCCTGAAAAGTTAAGGACGTTATAGAAATACCGTATCCATCTAATGTAAAAGAACTTCAAGCGTTTCTTGGGGTTGTAAATTTTTATAGGCGGTTCTTGCCCGATATATCGACGCAGCTGCATCCTTTACACACGTTATTAAAAACTGATAAGCTGTTCGTGTGGTCTGGCGAATGTTCCAAATCAGTAGACAATTTAAAGAAATTACTGCTTGAAGGAAATTGTTTAGCTCATTTTGATCCCAATTGTAGAACTAAATTAACCGTGGACGCAAGTCCAGTTGGCGTCGGAGCAGTTTTGTCGCAATTAGATGGACGTAGAGAAGAAAGACCTATCGAGTTTGCTTAGAGGACGTTAACAGAAACTGAAAAAAGATATTCCCAGCTTGACAGGGAAGCTGTAGCGATTTTGTTTGCCGTGAAAAAATTTCACCAGTATTTATACGGCCGAAATTTCACATTGGTTACCGATAACAAACCGTTACAGCATATTTTTAATCCTAAAAAGGGAATACCCGTACTTGCTTTGAGTACATTACAGCGCATCGCTCTGACCTTATCTGGGTATGAGTTTGACATTGAACATGTCAAGTCAAAAAGTAATGTAGCTGATTTCTTTTCGAGATTTCCTCGAAAATCTAACGTCAATATAAACGAATTTCCCAATAATATATACGTTTATTATATAAAGCAAGTATGTGGAAAAAATGATATGATAAATTTAAAATCTATTAGCAAAGAGACAGAAAAAGACGAAGTATTGAAACAAATTCGGGATATGATTCAATTAGGTTGGCCAAAAAAAGTTGCTCCGGAATTGGTACCTTATTTCACGAGAAGAGTAGAATTATCCGAAGAATCGAGATGCTTATTTTGGGGGTATAGGGTAATTATTCCCAAAATTTTGCAAGATGGCGTGGTTAATTTTTTGCATGCAACTCATATGGGTATAGTGAAGATGAAAACTATGGCACGTGAGTGTTGCTGGTGGCCAGGCCAAAGCAAAGATTTGGAAAAAGTTGTAAAAGCTTGTGAGCCATGTTTATGGACTCGTCCAAATCCACCTAAACAGAAATTAATTAACTGGAAAAGATCAGATGAGATTTGGTCTAGGGTTCAAATCGACTTTTTTGGTCCGTTCATGAATAGATATTGTCTGATAGTCGTAGACAGCTCTAGTAAATGAGTTGAGTGTATCGATATGTCAAAAAATACTACTAGCTCTGCTACTATAGGAGTATTAAAAGATATTTTTTCTCGATTCGGGTTACCAAAAACTTTAGTATCCGATAACGGAAAAGCTTTTATTTCGAGAGAGTTTAAAATCTTTACAGAACTGAATGGTATCGAACACATAACGTCACCAGTAGGTCATCCAGCCACAAACGGGCAAGCGGAAAATTCAGTTAAAACAGTTAAAAATGCCTTAAAGCGCAGCTTATGTAACACCCCATTGTCAGAATTTCAAAACGATTTGTGCAATTTTTTATTAGATTATAGAAATACAGCACATTCGAGCACTGGTATCTCTCCAGCATATTTAATGTTTAATGGAAGAAAATTAAGAACTAGACTGGATTTACTTAACCCAAATAGGAAAGTTCAAATAAAAGATGATTCTGAAATAAAAAATTACATTAAGAAAAATCAAGATAATCAGAAAAAGTATCACAGAGGTTGTAAAAATAATATTTTTCAAGTAAATGACATTGTTGCCGTAAAAGATTATTCTATTCCAGGAAAAGTTACTTGGATAAAAGGTATTATAAATAAAAACTTGGAAAACAAACATATATGATAAAAACTAATTGTAACAAAATTTGGAAAAGACACGCAAACCAAATAAGTTTGTGTTCAAAAAGCAACGAAAACCTTATTCCAAGTACTATTACAGATCCTTTACAGAAAATTTGTATTGAAAAAACATTTGAAGAAAATAATCAAAACCAAATCTTAAATGAAAATGTAAATGAAAATAATAAAATTGAATTTAATCAAAATGAAAACATTCAACCTATTGAATCGATTGTTAAGTATAATTTAAGAGTAAGAAAACAAAAATAGTTATATTTTGGTTGTTTGCTTCCTTATTTATAGTTACGAATTAATTAAATTTACACTTGAAGTAAAATTCATATAAATGGCCAATTATATTTTAAGCATAAGTTTTGAATATGGAAAAAACCAGTTACTAAGGGGGTATTTGTGGTATTCTCTTCGAGCGTGCTCTTTGAGAGTAAGAACACCACTTTTTATTTATCAATGCAGTTATTTAACTTCATTGCATTTGTTACTTTCTACATTACTCACTGTTTAATTGTAAGCCCGATCACGCGGTTCTTTTATTCGTAAACTTAACACTTATAATATGTTTAATAAATAATTTAAGATTAAAACAACAAAAAAGTCTTTGAGTTTATCACAATAATAATGATAATAATGGTAATAATGATAATAATGATAATAATGATAATAATGATAATAATGATAATAATGATAATAATGATAATAATGATAATAATGATAATAATGATAATAATGATAATAATGATAATAATGATAATAATGATAATAATGATAATAATGATAATAATGATAATAATGATAATAATGATAATAATGATAATAATGATAATAATGATAATAATGATAATAATGATAATAATGATAATAATGATAATAATGATAATAATGATAATAATGATAATAATGATAATAATGATAATGATTATAATAATGATAATAATGATAATAATGATAATAATGATAATAATGATAATAATGATAATAATGATAATAATGATAATAATGATAATAATGATAATAATGATAATAATGATAATAATGATAATAATGATAATAATGATAATAATGATAATAATTATAATAATGATAATAATGATAATAATGATAATAATGATAATAATGATAATAATGATAATAATGATAATAATGATAATAATGATAATAATGATAATAATGATAATAATGATAATAATGATAATAATGATAATAATGATAATAATGATAATAATGATAATAATGATAATAATGATAATAATGATAATAATGATAATAATGATAATAATGATAATAATGATAATAATGATAATAATGATAATAATGATAATAATGATAATAATGATAATAATGATAATAATGATAATAATGATAATAATGATAATAATGATAATAATGATAATAATGATAATAATGATAATAATGATAATAATGATAATAATGATAATAATGATAATAATGATAATAATGATAATAATGATAATAATGATAATAATGATAATAATGATAATAATGATAATAATGATAATAATGATAATAATGATAATAATGATAATAATGATAATAATGATAATAATGATAATAATGATAATAATGATAATAATGATAATAATGATAATAATGATAATAATGATAATAATGATAATAATGATAATAATGATAATAATGATAATAATGATAATAATGATAATAATGATAATAATGATAATAATGATAATAATGATAATAATGATAATAATGATAATAATGATAATAATGATAATAATGATAATAATGATAATAATGATAATAATGATAATAATGATAATAATGATAATAATGATAATAACGATAATAATGATAATGATAATAATGATAATAATGATAATAATGATAATAATGATAATAATGATAATAATGATAATAATGATAATAATGATAATAATGATAATAATGATAATAATGATAATAATGATAATAATGATAATAATGATAATAATGATAATAATGATAATAATGATAATAATGATAATAATGATAATAATGATAATAATGATAATAATGATAATAATGATAATAATGATAATAATGATAATAATGATAATAATGATAATAATGATAATAATGATAATAATGATAATAATGATAATAATGATAATAATGATAATAATGATAATAATGATGATAATAATGATAATAATGATAATAATGATAATAATGATAATAATGATAATAATTATAATAATGATAATAATGATAATAATGATAATAATGATAATAATGATAATAATGATAATAATGATAATAATGATAATAATGATAATAATGATAATAATGATAATAATGATAATAATGATAATAATGATAATAATGATAATAATGATAATAATGATAATAATGATAATAATGATAATAATGATAATAATGATAATAATGATAATAATGATAATAATGATAATAATGATAATAATGATAATAATGATAATAATGATAATAATGATAATAATGATAATAATGATAATAATGATAATAATGATAATAATGATAATAATGATAATAATGATAATAATGATAATAATGATAATAATGATAATAATGATAATAATGATAATAATGATAATAATGATAATAATGATAATAATGATAATAATGATAATAATGATAATAATGATAATAATGATAATAATGATAATAATGTTAATAATGATAATAATGATAATAATGATAATAATGATAATGATAATAATGATAATAATGATAATGATAATAATGATAACAATGATAATAATGATAATAATGATAATAATGATAATAATGATAATAATGATAATAATTATAATAATGATAATAATGATAATAATGATAATAATGATAATAATGATAATAATGATAATAATGATAATAATGATAATAATGATAATAATGATAATAATGATAATAATGATAATAATGATAATAATGATAATAATGATAATAATGATAATAATGATAATAATGATAATAATGATAATAATGATAATAATGATAATAATGATAATAATGATAATAATGATAATAATGATAATAATGATAATAATGATAATAATGATAATAATGATAATAATGATAATAATGATAATAATGATAATGATAATAATGATAATAATGATAATAATGATAATAATGATAATAATGATAATAATGATAATAATGATAATAATGATAATAATGATAATAATGATAATAATGATAATAATGATAATAATGATAATAATGATAATAATGATAATAATGATAATAATGATAATAATGATAATAATGATAATAATGATAATAATGATAATAATGATAATAATGATAATAATGATAATAATGATAATAATGATAATAACGATAATAATGATAATGATAATAATGATAATAATGATAATAATGATAATAATGATAATAATGATAATAATGATAATAATGATAATAATGATAATAATGATAATAATGATAATAATGATAATAATGATAATAATGATAATAATGATAATAATGATAATAATGATAATAATGATAATAATGATAATAATGATAATAATGATAATAATGATAATAATGATAATAATGATAATAATGATAATAATGATAATAATGATAATAATGATAATAATGATAATAATGATAATAATGATAATAATGATAATGATAATAATGATAATAATGATAATAATGATAATAATGATAATAATGATAATAATGATAATAATGATAATAATGATAATAATGATAATAATGATAATAATGATAATAATGATAATAATGATAATAATGATAATAATGATAATAATGATAATAATGATAATAATGATAATAATGATTATAATGATAATAATGATAATAATGATAATAATGATAATTGTAATAATATTTTTGACGATATCGCAGGATCGCCATGTTTTTATTTCAAAAATAATAAAGAACGGATTATTTTTACAGCCGTTCACTATAAAAAGTGGCTAAAAAGGTAAGTCGGCAGCTAATAAGCTCAAGACTTATTAAAAGAAAAGAATTAGCTCGCAGCTTAGTAGCTCAAAACTAATTAACTTTATTTGAAATTTGTTCGTTCTTTTATGGTATGTATAACGGTATTTTGGCTTAAAACTAGTTAACAATTTTTTTTGTATTTAGAAAGTAAACAGAATCATATGTTCTTTAGTTAGTATAAAAGTAATAGTAGAATATCATATACATATTTGTAATTTAGTAATAGACTTAAGTTATTAGAAAACATAAACATTATCATTTGTTAATATTTTTGCGTAGGAGTAAAAATAAAAATTTAATTTCATATATTTTGTATTCAGCAATATTAGCACATGTGTGCGAATGAAATAGATAGTAGTGCTTAGTATGAACATATGTTCTTATTGTTAGAATATTATCTGAGTATAATGAAGTAAAATAGAAATACGTACCGTAAAGGTGTGTATCTGTTAAGTATGTTTTATAATTATTTGTTTTAGTATTTAATAATGTAGAAGTGTGTACATTACACCCTCACCCTTAAGATATAAAAATTATTTTGAGATTTATGAAAAATATTTTTTTTTGTGTTTTATACAATATTTTAATTTTCATTTAAAAATGCAATTTAAAATTAATTTATGTGTTCAAAATTTAAATAAAAAAATACAAATTGTTTATAAATATTTTTTTAACATATTATTATGGTATTCTTTTAGCTTTCCATTGATATTAATTATTGAATTTACTGCTTCTTTGTTTACAATTATAAATGGACCAATGTAAGGAGATTGATTTTTTATTCTATTCATCCTTTTTATTAAAACTTTATTTCCAATATTTAAATTTAACGGGTTTATATTTTTATCTTTTTCAATTCTATTTATTTTTGCAATATTTATTAATTCTTTTGCTTGTTGTAAAGAATACTTTAATCTTTATTTTAATTCTTGAGCGTAGTTGTCTGTATTATATACTATTGATTCGAAACGATTATCATTTGGAAGATTTGCTAGTTTTCCAGAAAATTAGCTCAAATGGTGTATAATTTGTATCAACATGGGGCGTTGTATTGTATGAAAAAGTGAAGTATGGGATCCATTGGTCCCATTCTTCATTTTGGCAAAAGTTTAGTTAATATTCATTTAATTGAGTAGAGGGGGGTAATGTCGTGCACTCAACTTTAAAGTGCTCGTAAAGCCGTACATGACAAGCGAATACAACGAGTAAGCATCCGATCGAAAGATAATTTCGTTGGTAACATTTATGTGTAACAATATTCGTGTAGCATGAAATCGTGTTAGTAGAAATTAAAAAAAAAATGTGCACGACATTACCCCCCTCAAAATTTGTGGGGTAATGTCGTGCATTGTATTGTAAAGGTATCAGAATGTGTGAAAAACGATAGGTAGTGGTTCGATTCAAGAAGATATAGCATTATTGTTTATTTATTTATTATTGTTAATTATAAGGCAATATTCACAAGTCCGAAATATGATCAAAAAATACAATTTTATGAAAAGAAAAGTGAAAATAGGCAATTTGCTATATGAAACACGGAAAGAAAAATAATATTTTTTCAAAAAGTGCTTGACATTGAGAAAAAATTTTGGAAAATTTTATTTTGATTCTAGCGTTTTGTTATGGCTTCACGTGTTACGTTCAATAAACTCCAAACCTGCTGCATACTCCCATGGTCACTGGAACGGATACAGTTTCACAGTCATTGAAACTAACCGAGTTCAGGGCCATCGGTTTGTGCAAGCTATGAGCACGAGCGGCCAGGTCACTGCACTAACGACAGCAGCAATTTCTAAATACGTGCTTCAGCTGGCGTTGATCAAGCTAGCGGAGTCGGATTTCTAAAGCTTCAGCTGAGTTCAGTGCGGTGCCAAGGTTGTTTGCCACGGTGTGTGTGTGTACGAGCACGAGCGGCCAGGTCACTGCACTAACGACAGCAGCAATTTTTAAATACGTGCTTCAGCTGGCGTTGATTAAGCTAGCGGAGTCGGATTTCTAAAGCTTCAGCTGAGTTCAGTGTGGTGCCAATGTTGTTTGCCACGGTGTGTGTGTGTGTAAAATAGATTTAGTTAGTAAATAAGTTAAATTGAATAAAAGAGAGAAGTTTTGACCGTCAAACCAAGAAGAAGGATTTTATTTTAATTAACCATTGGTGCAGCCGGTCTGTCGGACCCAAAAGAAAAATATTATAAAAAATTTAACGTGATATTTAAATAGACTTAGCAGAAATATTTCTAATTAACAAACACACAATAACAATAATTAAACAATTTAATGTATTACAATAATAAAAACATAACGAAACTTTTGAATACATATGAAAACAAATAATTTGTTGTACCTAAAAAGCAGAAATAAATTGAAACAAAAAAAAAATTCAAACAGAGAAGAAACAGCAAGTAAAAATCAAATCAAATTGTGAATTGTGAGTGAGTGCAAACACTAAATATTTCTAACTAACAAACAAACACACAATAACAATAATTAAACAATTTAATGTATTACAATAATAAAAATATAACGAAACATTTTAATACATATGAAAACAAATAATTTGTTGTACCTAAAAAGCAGATAATAAATAGAAAAAAAAAATTCAAACAGAGAAGAAACAGCAAGTAAAAATCAAATCAAATTGTGAATTGTGAGTGAGTGCAAACACTAAATATTTCTAACTAACAAACAAACACACAATAACAATAATTAAACAATTTAATGTATTACAATAATAAAAACATAACGAAACTTTTTAATACATATGAAAACAAATAATTTTTTGTACCTAAAAAGCAGAAAATAAATTGAAAAAAAAAATTCAAACAGAGAAGAAACAGCAAGTGAAAATCATATCAAATTGTGAATTGTGAGTGAGTGCAAACACACACATTTCTTACTACCAAACAAACACACAATAACAATAATTAAACAATTTAATGTAATATTTTATTATAATAATAAAAACATAACGAAACTTTTTAATACATATGAAAGCAAATAACTTGCTAAAAAACAGAAAATAAATTGAAAAGAAAAAATTCAAACAGAGAAAATTCAAAAACCAAAAACAAAAATTCTTACCACAACAACAAAGTACAGCAGCAACAGAAACATCAGAGCAAAAATATACCATCATCAGTCACAAAATATTCCAATAAAGCGATTGAGGCCCAGACGAAACAACACGAACCAAAGTACGTACATGCAAAGCTCCACACCAAGGTCACCTAAACGGCTCAGAAGCGGAAAGGTACGCGACGATTCTGTCTTAAATTTAAAATCATATTTAAGACAACAAGTTGAAAGAGTGCAAGGGGGCGAGAAATTATACACGGTAACTTGCGATCGGTTAGACAAAAAACTAACCGAAACTAACGAGCTACGATTAGAGCAAATACAAAAATTTAAAGAAGATTCAAAAAAATTTAAACAAGAACTGGTAAAATTTCAAACCCACTCACATTCTTTCAAAATAAGTAAAGATAGCTTTAGTTTATATAATAATTGTACGGAAATAGATAACAACTCAAGCGTTAATTTAAATTGGATAAGTGTTTCGCTCTCTAAGTCGGAACAAGACCTAATCAGTTCGGAACGACGAAACACCACAAATAAGAAAAAAATGTCGATTGATTACGCAAAAATTGATAAGATCACGGCTCAATTGGTTCCCATATTTTCTGGTGACCAAAACCCCTTGGTAGTAGGTGAACTACAAATTTTTTTAGGTTGCTCGCGAAAAGTACTGGACTGTCTAGAAGAAAGAGAACAGCAAGCGTTTTTAAATATAATACCAACAAGATTACGAGGGGAGGCTTACCAATTAGTGGCCTCAAGCCCACCCACTTCCTTTCAGGATATAGAAAATTTGCTAAATCGAACGTATCTTCCTAGAGAAACATACCAAGTATTAGTAAACAGACTATTATCCTTAAGGCAATATCCGAATGAAACACTCATAGCCTATACGGCGAGGATAAGTAACTTGTTGCAGCTATGTAAGGAAGCGGCGAGACTAAAATATGGTGCAACAGTCGCACCCGTGATAACGCAATTAGAGGATTTTGCAAAGAACTCTCTAAAAAGCTCAGTCACGAATCCCCACTTAAGCCAGTATTTACTAACAATAAAGGATGAGCCTTTAGACTTATTAGTACGTAAAGCACTAGATATGGAAAAATTACAACAAACGGCCTTACCTCTGAATAGGTAAGCGCAGGGCTTTCCCCCATACTCATATAACACACCCATTCAAATAAACGAAACAAATCCAAATATAAATAATATATACACATTGCGACAAACAACGCCAACCACATTAATGCCTCCCATGAATTTTCAGCCAGAGACTCACATTAGCCAGAAAAATAACTTGCAGTTTTGGTCATAAAAAAGGACACACCTATACCGAATGTTTTACACGAAAAAATACACCATTTTGCTCTAATTGCAAAATATACAACCACGATATAAGGGACTGTAGACGTTTGAACCACACACCGAGTCGAAACATAAGAAATGAACAATACAGAAATGATGGGCACTATAATGGAAGAACACCAAGTAATAACACTAGAAATAACACTGAAAGTACACAAAATGTAAACACGGGAAACTTTCGCAACAACAACTCTACAAGAACTTCAAGTAATCCACGAGTATATAATGTACGCATAAATTGTGACTTTTGTGGACGAAATGGCCACATAGTGTCAGAGTGTCAACAAAAACAGCGCTGGGAAGCTATGAATCAGGGAAACGAGTTGCGGTCGAGTCACAACTCCCCGACTCGACAGTAAAAAATTACATATGTAAAAAAGGGGAACCGCAACCACCTACATCTGTACCCACCATTAGGGTGCCTGTTCATATCGCAAATCCAGACACATGAAGTTTAATAGTGGACACGGGTGCGGAGGTTAGTGTATTTAAGAAAAGCAGTATAAAAGAAAACACAAAAATAGAAGAAATTAATAAATGCACTCTACTAACAGCTTTTGGCAGAGGCACGACCCTAGGGAACTGCCAGGCAAATATAACTATAAACTCCAGAAAAAATTACCCTTGCACTTTTCAGGTGATAAACGGTATAAATGGTATGTCAGACGATGGTCTATTAGGAAATGATTTTCTTTCCAAACACTGTAATGTGGATGGACCGAATGATCGTCTGATATTTCCACGTACAGAGTTTAATAGTGAAGAACTGCAAATACCCATGGAAAATACACATAATAATATTAGTAAAAATCCTAATATACAAGAAGAGAAAAATTTCACAAAAACTTCTTTAAAGCAATTCAAGTTCACTCCTACAGAATCAATCACAGAAGAGTTTTGAGTACCTATGATTGAGAGTAATACACAATTACTCTACCAAAGGGCAGTCGAACTAGGGCATTATACTTACAAAGTGGAACCCGAAGAGGTAATAAAAACCACCTGTAATGTCTTTAAGGCTTCTTCTTTACAGGAAGCTGGCTGCATAAACCAAGGCTACAATCAAAATAAAATAGGTAATAAAAGCAATGAATTGGAAATCAAGGAACTCTCAATTGCTTTTAATATATACGCACTCATACCGGAAAGATGTCATAAGATTATTGAGCTACCGATACAGCTCAAAGAAGAAATGATCTGTCTATCACAGGAACTTTCAGAAGGGGTATTTTTATCAAATTGTATACTACCCATAGGAAATAAAAGGCCTTTAGTAGGCGTCCTCAATACCACAAATAATACAGTAAGGCTTGCTAAACTTACTTTAAAACTGGCGTCTGCACGGGGATATAAAAGAGTTCCAATAGTAAAAGAAATTACAAATAATTATACATCAAATGAAAAATTAAAAGTAAGTGATGAGAACGACACTGATATAAATTGCATCAAAAAATTTTTTCAAACAAAATAGATTCAAATGATATTAATTCACGAATAACGGAACTCGTCAAGGAAATTAAAATAGGAGACACCTTAAATGAAGAGGGAAAAAAATCAATATTAGATCTTTGCCGCGAATTTAATGACCTATTCCACCTAAAAGGTGACAAACTAACGAATACGCGGGCTATATCACAGGAAATACCAATCTGTCAAGACCAAGCACCAATAAACCAGAAGATGTATAGGTTACCCGAGACACAAAAACAGATAATAAATGACCAACTTCAAGAAATGTTAGCTGACAAGTAGTTCCTAAAAAAGCAGGACCAGATCGAGAAAAACGATGGCGAGTCGTAGTAGATTTCCGTAAACTAAACGAAAAAACTATTGGCGACGCTTATCCCTTACCTCGAATTGAGGATATATTGGATCAGTTAGGTGATTCGCGTTATTTTACGACACTGGATTTAGACAGTGGCTATCACCAAGTACAAGTTCACCCGAGAGATCGGTCCAAAACGGCATTCAGCACAAACTATGGGCATTACGAATTTAAACGTATGCCCTTTGGATTAAAAGGAGCCCCAGCCACGTTCCAGCGGTTGATGAACTATGTATTAACCGGCTTACAAGGCCTTGAATGCTTCGTGTACTTGGACGACATAGTCATCTACGGTAAAAATCTGGAGGACCATAATAGCAAACTAGTGAAAGTTTTTACCAAACTAAGGCAGAATAACCTCAAACTTCAGCCTGAGAAGTGTCAATTCCTATGTAAGGAAATAGTTTATTTGGGACATATCTGCTCAGAAAAAGGGGCACTCCCAGATCCTAGGAAAACAGAAAGTGTACAAAATTTCCCCGCGCCGAAAACGGTACGTCAACTTCAATCATTTCTGGGCCTTGCAAATTATTACCGGATTACAAGGATGTTAAATTTAAATGGACAGATAAATGCCAAGAAGCCTTTCAAAAAATTAAAAATGAACTCATTTCACCTCCTCTCCTAATTTATCCAGATTTTGCCAGACCTTTCAATCTTACAACAGACGCGAGCAATGAAGCAATTGGTGCTGTACTTTCCCAAGGCGAAGTAGGAGGAGATAAGCCAATTGCTTATGCGAGCAGAACTCTAAACAAAGCCGAGCAAAGATACTCCACAATAGAAAAGGAACTTCTGGCGATTGTATGGGCTACAAAAAATTTTAGATGCTATCTCCAGGGACGACAATTCACGGTTTATACAGATCATAAACTACTCAAAGGCGTGTTCAACACTAAAGATCCCACCACGCGACTTGTAAGATTTCATCACAAGCTCTCGGAGTATGATTATAAAATAGAATATAAGCCGGGGAAATACAATACGAACGCAGATGCTCTAAGCCGAATACCATCGAAAATAAACGATAGTACCAAAATTAGTACAATAGCTGTTATACACACTAATCCAAAAGAAATTACTTCGAAAACTGAACCAAATCAATTAAAATGCTATGCCATAACTCGAGCGCAGACAAAAAGTTTACAAGCAGCTGCCAAAACAGATCAAGACAGCAGTTTAACCGAACAGAATAACACGAATGTAAACCAAGAATCTAAACCTGGTTCCCATCTTTCTGGTTATCCCCTACTTAAACAAAATACACTAAAAGAACACTTAAAAATAGAAGTTCTGAGTAAGCCTGAGGAGATAAAAATAATCCTAAAGGACTATCACGACTCTATTTTTGAAGGTCACCAAGGTGTATTGAAAACGTATAAAAAAATCCGTCGTAAATATTGGTGGAAAAAAATGCTTGGCGACATCAAAACTTACATAAAAAAATGTAAAAAATGCAAAATAATGAAATCATCAATGCCAATAAAATTGCCTATGGTTATAACAGACATTGCGGAAAAACCCTTTGATAAGATATATTTGGATATCGTAGGACCTTTACAACAAACTTTAACAAATAAACAATATATTCTTACGTTTCAAGATAACCTTACCAAACTGGTAGACTGTTACGCCATCCCAAATGCAGAAGCCCAAACGATTGCCCAAATGGTATTCGACCAAATCATTACGCGCTATGGTATTCCAAAACAAATAGTAACCGACCAGGGTACAAACTTCTTGAGCGACCTCTTTAAAGCCCTTTGTAAATTACTTAAAATTAAAAAACTGCAAACCTCAGCCTACCACCCGCAGTCCAATGGTGCTCATAGACCAATAGTTGAATACCTACGAACCATTTGTGATGAAAACGCACAATCCTGGAATCAACATTTACGATCAGCAACATTTGTATATAACAACAGTTTCCATGATAGTACTAAACTCACACCTATGGAGTGTCTATATGGGTTCACGTCTGATATCCCATCTAATTTAAAGCGTGAGCCAGAACCCATTTACAACCACGAAAGTTACTATCATATACTAAAACACAAAATCCAGAAGTCATATGCTATTGCTAGACGTAACCTTTTAAAGAGCAAACAACAATCCAAGACTTATTATGATCATTCAATGCGCCCTCAGAATTTTCACGTGGGGGATCAGGTCCTAGTAAAAAATGAAAATAGAAAAGGTAAATTAGCTCCTATATGGCGAGGACCTTACCGTGTGATTGCTGTAATAGGACCTGTTAACACACAGGTTAAAGTGGGAAACAAACGGGTAGTCATACACAACAACAGATTAAAACCATATTACGAATAACAAAAAAAAAAATAAATTTATATAAAAAAAAAACCCAAAACTCAAATATCCCAATTTAATGATGTCCATCATATCTACGTCTTTTCCACAGTTCAAAATGGAGTGGTGTTTGGTTTTACTGGCGGTAAGCCTAACCCAGGGAACTCCCATGGAGCAACCCCTAAACGTAACCCAGCTAAATGCCACAGGGGTTGTTTTCGAAGAACTGGGCGAACTATGGTTATACCAAAGTTCTTGGAGCGTATTCACGGAAATCGACCTCTCCGAATTGGTCAATCAAACTACAGTAGCCGAATATGCAGACTATCTCAGTTCCCGCCTATGCAATCAATATAAATCAAAGGGAGGCACTTGCGAACCACAGGAACGACGCATTCAGGCTGTAATCGCTCAACTTAAGGCTAGGACACAAACCATTCGGGAACTAATAAGTACGCCACGTCAGAAATGATCTATATTCGACAGTATAGGGAGCGCATTGCATTATTTGTTTGGCACAATGGATCACGCTTACGAAGAAGAGGTATACAGTAAGTTAGGACGACTAGAATTAAAAGAAAGCGCATTAATTGAACTGGAAAAACAGCAAGTCAGTGTAGTAAACTCTACTTTAAATAAAATACAAAAACCCTTATCAGTTTTGTTGACTAATCAACAACAGATAGGATACCGAATAAACGAATTAGAAAACGTAACCGACCAAATAGCAACAACACAGTTACGACAGGATATACTTTACACCCTCTTGCTTCAAGTAATAGAATTAGAATCAAGACAGCAAACACTGCTGGACGTAATAATAGCCACTCAAAACAACAGAATACATCCATTACTCATTTCACCAAACACTCTTAATAAAATATATCAAAAAACTAACTCTCTTTGTCAAGATTGTTTGCCCACCTTATATCAGACTACCAAAATAAAATCACACCTACTTCAGGACAAACTGATAATAAAAATAGAGCTACCCATATTCGATCTTCCCAAAATGCAGTATTTCCAAATATGGTGCTATCCAGTCCACCGCAATGGCGGACATTTGGTAATACCTGATATAAAATATTCCTATTTAGCAATTAACTACAAGCGACAGACTCTGATACTATTAAATGAACAAAACCATCAAAAATACATAAAAGTAAGCAGAAATATAAATTTCGACTCGTATATCGGGCCACTTGACGTTCCAATGACCCAAGCCACAACCACTAAAGAGTGTGTACTTAAAATGTTGTTAAACCCTCTAAACGATAAAATGGATTGCCCTATAAATCTACAAACAACACCACAGGACACCTTAATAAAACTTAACAGGCCTAACACTTGGTTATTCTCGGTGAAAAATTCACAAATAATACATGTTTCGTGCGAAAGTAGTTTTTCAACGCTCAAAGTTGAACATCAAGGAATAATAACAATAACGCAACCCTGCCAAATAGAAATTGAAGAATATACCATTACGTTTCAAGGACACAGACACCCACTCAGAATAAAACAACCCAATTTTTCTCCTTTAGAACAATCAGAAATAACCAATTCCAAATTTCCAGCTCAAATAAAAAGTAACCGATCCATACAAATCTTTATGGGCAAAGACACAAACGACTTTATAAATAAAGACAAAAACATTAGAGGACGTACACAAAAAGTTAGTTCAATTAGAGAGAGAAAAAACCGCCTCATACCAGCATAAGATTGCACTTACTTCAATCTCTTTTTCAAGCTTACTAATGCTATTGCTGACCATGTACATTGCGTACAAAATCATTAATTTATTAAAAGGGAAACTACAAACAAAAAAAACACCTGTAGTAGGTATTCAGCTCCAGGAGGTTGAAGTTCCCACGGACAGTAATCCTAAAATAACACCTAAACCAAGGAAGCCATTAGCAAGGTCGCTGACATTTACGCCAAAAACGTCGTTCCAATTAGTGAGCGAAACCTTATAAAAATAAAAAGTTATAAAACAATTGACATTAGAAAGCAATATATGCATTAAATGTGAAAAATCGTCACAATCTTTGGTGTTGTACCCAGTTCAGCAACGTTCCCATACGTATTGTGTGTAGATTGAACAAAACATGCACTTGTATTTGTAATTTAAGTTCATAATAAATAAAAAAAAAACACAAAAATCGGCAAGACAAAAATGGATACGATACTTTTTATAATTACAATTTGCTTTCGCACCAAAATTAAAAAAAAAAAGAAAAAAGTTAAACATTAAATCCGTAGAATATCCGATTAAAAATTGTGAAAGAATAAAAACACATTAGTGAAAATCAAGAAAAAACACAAAATATTTGTTATGGTACAAGAAAACATTAATTATTATTATTATTATTCGTAATTAAAATTAAAAACACAAAATATTTGTTATGGTACAAGAAAAAATTATAATTGAAAATATTTGAGAAAAAACAAATTGTTATGTTACAAGAAAAAATTATAATTGAAAATATTTGAGAAAAAACAAATAAATTATCAATAAAAAAGACGCTCGCTTAAGTTTAAGCTCCCATACGTATTGTGGGTATATTAAACAAAACATGCAATTGTATTTATAATTTAAATTCATAAAAAAAAATCGCCAAGGCTTTTATAATTACAATTTGCTTTCGCACCAAAATTAAAAAAAAAAAAGAAAAAAGTTAAACATTAAATCCGTAGAATATCCGATTAAAAATTGTGGAAGAATAAAAACACATTAGTGAAAATCAAGAAAAAACACAAAATATTTGTTATGGTACAAGAAAACATTAATTATTATTATTATTATTCGTAATTAAAATTAAAAACACAAAATATTTGTTATGGTACAAGAAAAAAGTTATAATTGAAAATATTTGAGAAAAAAACAAATAAATTATCAATAAAAAAAAAGCACTCGGTTGAAATTTTTTTCAAGTTAAGCTCAAATTTTATATCTCTTACACATTTTTATTTTTAACTTTATATCATATTTTTCCGAATTTTTTTTCTATTATAATAATTATAATCAATTATAATAATATTATAGTAATTATAATCATTAACTGCCATATTCAAATTTTATAGCAAACTTCAAAATTAAACTTAACAAATAAACTTAGAAGTAATTATGTAAAAAATATGTATACATTTAAATTTATATATAAAAAAAAATATGGTCACACACGCACACGTGGGCTGTTGAACGGCAGCTATCGAGAAATATTCCTTTTTTTTTTTTAAAAAAGTTAATATTTCTCTTTAAAAAAAGGGGAAGGAATTGTTACGTCCAATAAACTCCAAACCTGCTGCATACTCCCATGGTCACTGGAACGAATACAGTTTCACAGTCATTGAAACTAACCGAGTTCAGTCATAAGAAACAATCAACAATCATAAGAAACTTAATCTCTCCGTAAGGGCTGGCGAACCTTATCGTTGGAGTACAAACCCAGTGGGCATTTTAGCTAGAGATACGCAAAAGAATGCATGCTAGTAGTACTCTTATTGGCGTCAATATAAAGGGTCAACCAAATAACTTTTTTTTTTTAAACGCATTGGGTGGTCAGTTGGCTTCAACTCCTGAACCAATTGAACTTTGTATGGCGTCTCAATGATGTCTCCGAAATGTTCAATTGTTGAGAACGACGATGAATTGATGTTGATGGCGCTTCACGCACACTTTCTGCCACAGCAGCAATATTCTCGGGTGTACGCACTGTTTTTGGCTTTTCACGCTTTGGTTTATTGATGAGGATGCCAGATTCTTTCACTTTTTTCACAAGATAACGAACATACGGAGCTTACGGTGCTTCTCTTCTTCCAAAATCTATACGCAATTTTCGCACATATTCTGCAACATTACCATGATTTTCAAAGTAATGTCGCAATATTTCCCAGCGTTGTATTTATATCAGCGGAAGGATAAAACTAATTATCTGTCAAATCAGACATGAACTAAGTGGTATCATTCACGAAATAAGCACTAGTTGAAAAAAAACGTTATATGGCGGACCCTGTACCTTCCATGATCGCTGCATTGATGAGTGCTTCTGCAAGGCCTACCTTTTGAAGGTTTGGAGTCTATTCCTGTTATTTTATATAAAAAAATTTTTAAAAAAATTTTTAAAAAATTATAAATGATCAGATCAATTAAAAAAAATCAAATCTTAAAGAAAAAACAAAAAAAAATTTTTTTTTGTCCGAGTTGGGACGCGAACCCAGGTCTCCGAAATCTAACACATTGCATATCACATTATATGAAAACTTTAATATGGAAAAATTCTAAGTCTTTTCTATTATTTTTGTATATGCGCTCCCGAAAGCTTACTTTCATTTGTAATGATGCAAAATAAGCTGAAGTTTGTTAACAACTGAGGTAGACTAGTGGGTAAGATGCCAGACCGCCAGATGAGAGGGCACTGGTTCAAATCTGGAAATTGTCAAAACTTTTTTATATCAAGCTGATATTTATTTTGCTTTTTTTTCTAATGTACGTTCTAAAGAAGGGCTTCTAGTAGGCTTCTTTAGAGTCGCGAGAGCGGAAGGCCTAGAAAATTTTCTCGTTTCATATAAAAAAGCTTATGGGCTTGGAAACGAGCACGGAAGGGCTAAGAAATCCATATGATGACCTGCTAGAAGCGCTTCAAAGACCTGCTTTTGCCCACTGGGGACTCTCAACAATACACAGCGTCGTTCACAGAGCAATCGAACGTTTAATGCTACGTTAAGGATAGAGAATGAGGATATAAGACTGCATCAGAAAAAAAATATAAAATTAGTAACTTTTTGTTTGCAAAACGTGCTTAAAGTGAAAAAAAGATAATAAGAAACCTATTTTTCATATTTAAGTTGCTATAAATTATTCCGTGGCTGGAAATACTCAAAAAAATTAACAGATATTAGTTAATTTATTGAAAAGCTTTACAACTCCGTTTCACATTGGTTCCTATATGTAATACTCTTTTAAGGCCGCTTTACATTATCCTACATGTCAAAATTTTCATGTGTGATAGAATGTGAGATTGTTGAAACAACGGAAAACAAAGTGTGTTTGAATCTGTTTTGATTTTTTTGACCTGTCTTACTACATTTTATTTTTAAGATTTGTTTCTAATTTCATTATTCATTCTATCCCACCAGAGATGCATTTTACTATAAACTTACTAGTAATTTATTATTTAAGTGGGAAAATTTTACATTCGTAATGTATTTTCAGACCGAATGGCAGAAGGAAGCGGTTTTAAAGCTTATTGAACTTTGAAGTGGCTTTGAATGCATGCACAACCGATTTATAAAACGAATTTTCAAGGCTTAGTATAGTGTTAAGTATAAAAGTGTAATGTGACTCTGTGAGATAGTCTAATACTATGTTCACACAGAGAGTTAAGTTTGTATTTCCAGCACAAAATTAAGTTTCGCCACTCAAAATAAACTCTCTAATTTCTGGTACAATTATGCAGGATGAAACTCAACTAAACTCAATTTGCTTTCTGTGTTTATCAAAACTTAATTTGAGAAATACCTTATTCCAAAGTATGCTAATGTTCAATTGAAAAGGTACGTTCATATGCAATTTTTTAGATGAAAAGGTACGTCCTAGTTTTTGTGCTGAGAAATGAAGTTTGCCCATCTTCTGCTCAGCATAATTTGATTTATTTTGTTCTGCGAATTTAATAGCTCCATTTCAATAAATTCATTTACTAAATCATTGTATATTATAGTGAGTAATAGAATTGTCTCTAAATTTGCACTCATTTTTATAATTTACTAGCTGAAACCCGGCGCGTTGCTGCCACTCTCCCTTGTCAAACGCCCATAAAATGTTATCAGGTAGAATACTGAATTCCGAGACTGTGCGACATATATCCACAAAGTTATTCGATATAACAAATTTGGGTTGCATAGGAAGTGCCACGCCCTCTTGATTACCGCTCATAGAATGTAATCAAATAAACTGCATGTGTACATGGAGGTTGAATACCGAATTCCAAAATTGTGCGACATATAACTCCAAAACTATTCGATAGCACAAATTTGGGTTGTATGTAATGTAATCAAATAAACTGCATGTGTACATGGAGGTTGAATACCGAATTCCAAAATTGTGCGACATATAACTCCAAAACTATTCGATAGCACAAATTTGGGTTGTATGGGAGGTGCCACTGCCCTTTTCCTTATGTCCATAAAATTTTACCAATGAAACTGCATGTGTAAATTGAGGTCGAATACTGAATTCTGGCGTTGTGCGACCTATAACTCCAAAGCTATTTGATAGCAAAAAGTTGGGTTGTAAGGGAAGTGCCACTCCCCTTTGCCCTACTATCATAAAATGTAGAGGAATGAAAGTGCATGCATAAATGTAGGTCGAATACCGAATTCTTAGGCTGTCAACCTATAACTTCAAAGCAATTCAATATCGCAAATTTGGGTTGTAAGGGAGATGTCACGCCTCCCTGTCCAACGCCCATAAAATAAAACCATTGAAACTGCATGTGTAAATTGAGGTCAAAAACTGAATTCCAAAGCTGAATTCCTATAACTTCAAAGCTATTCGATATCACAAATTTGGGTTGTTTGGGAGGTGCCCCTCCCCCTTGTCCACTCCCATAAAATTTCATCACGTCTAAATTGTGGTCGAGTACCGAATTTCTAAGCTGTGCGACCCATAACTCTAAAATTTTTTATATATGATGAATTTCATGTAAAAATCGAGATGCATTGAACCCGACCCCCTCAGATATCGATGAAATTTTGTTCATAGCTAAATTTGATTAATACAAACAAACTCTCATTTTTAGAAATTAATGTTTTGCGATTTTTTGGGCGTGGCACAGTGGGAAAGTTTTCGAAAAAACGCGAAAATGGTCAAAAAGAGCTCCATTTAAACTACAATAACTCAGAATCGGCTAAACCGATTTCCATGATCTTGGTATCGTAAAAAAGATATTTTAACAGGCTTTATGACACGTTTTATGACACAAAAATAATTACACTGTAAAAAATTTATAAAAAAAAGAAAATTTTAACTAATGAAAAATCCAAAAAGATCAAAGGTTTTTTTACAGTGTATTACTTTTTTAGAAAGGTTTATCCTTCACCTATACCATATCAAAAAATAAAAAAGGGTTCTTGTTTAGTTTTTTTTATATTATTTTTTAAGTAGTGTCACTTCTAGTAATTGCCCTTATATTTTATATTTACAGGTAAAATAAATAAACATTGTCCCAGGAAAATTATAAATATGTTTTAACCCCAATTTTTTAAGTATTTTCACTTCTAGTAATACGTACCGAAAGTTTTCGAAATAATTCGAATAACAGCGAAAATATCAGGTCACATTCTTACACATTTACAAAATAGTTCAACAATTATAACATTTTTAAATGTTTACAAATAAAAAACCATCAACAATTGTTTATATTATTTGCCATGTTTTTATTAATTTGTTTTTTATTTTATTTACATTTTTTTTAAGTTAATTATTTGTAAGAAATTTTGCGCTGCTCAAATTTGGCACAGTCAGAATATCTGCGCACATGTGCAAAAGTTTCATTTATCGGAATAAATGAATGAAAGCCTTGAGTTCCTGTTATAGTTTGAGCTTCTTTATATCTTGAAAATAAATTTTCTTTAAAGTTGTTGTATTCGTCAGCATCTGCGTAAGCAACTTGTATGGTGGTCTTATATGTTTCTGATGCCCAGTGATAGAGTTGTCTGGATTTCATTTTTATTTGCAATACTATAATTTCGAGCACCTCTCTTCAATGTTCCTCCGATTCCATCACATGCAGATTTTCCGTGACTGGTAGCATAAAAGTGCCATTCAGCGTCAATACCAAAATCAGATTTGTGATGGCATAAATTAATGAAGTTATATTTATTTTTATATTGTGCTCCTGCACCATCTGATACGTAAATGATTTTATTAATATTGTTGGTTATATTGGCCTTCACGAACTGTATCATTTTTTAAATATATAGATGAACTGCTATACTATCATGGGTATTGCAATCAGATATTATGGCGAAGCTTTTATGAGTTAATTTATCGTTATCTGAAAATAAACAAACAAAGGAAAAAAACAAATAAATAAAAAATATTAAATATTTTGATGAGTGTGGATGGATGTGTTTACTAATTCCAAAATATTAATATAATTACCTTTGTAATAAATAACGAACGTATGTATTGTAGCCTGATCATTATTCCAATGGTATCCTTGCACGGCATCTTGTACAAGAAATGCATAATTTTCAGCAAAGTCCATTTGAATTAACATTTCTCCTGATAACAGCGCCGCTCTTTTATTGCTAATAAATTGAGATTGTCGCTTTGCTATGAAATGATGCGGAATCAGAACTTTGATGTGTTTAGTAAAATCGCTGACAAATGATTCTGGGTTGGTGGTTAACGTTTCCAGAACACATCTAATCGTTGTACTCCACTTTTTGTATATTATTTCTTCAGTTTGATTATTTTCAAAATGTTTTAGCATATGCGTTTTTAGATTATTTAAATTTTTGAAGCAGTGACCACACATTGAAACGCAACACTCGCTTTTTTCTATGTCACCATCACAAACAACGAATTTGAGAACACATTTGTAGTCGGTAAATGTGCATTCTCTTTCAATCAGGGTTCAGAAATTTTCACTCATGTAACAGAAATCTCCAACATAAATGTCAATAAACACTATTTGAAGCACACAACACACAATTTTATTTTCATTTCATTTTTGTGTGTAACGTAGTTATCGTGTTGTTGATCATCCAACATGAATTCTTCGTTTTAATATTTGCTTGTGCGTCACAAACTCAAACAATGATCGATCTCAACAATTCTCTGTGTTTCAGTTTTACACTTATGTTTGCGTCAAAATGTTCATGTTGGAGAATTCAGGCCTTTGTCAAACCCAAAACAAAGACAATTTTTTCAACATGAATAAGTGGTGTTTGCAAAATTGTCTTTGTTTGTGTCGGTCATTAAGATCGATCACTACCGTCGTGTGGCGTAAAAAACAAATGCTGTTCTGGTTGCTGTGCAGCGTATTGTACTGGTTTTTGACCAAGTGTAGCAAATTTCGGCGTCAATTAGAAAATATTTTAAAATATTAAAATAATAACCTAATAATATGTCTTTTCAAGAGTTTTAAACGTCATTTATCAGTGTTAAGGGGTCGCTGATTTCGAATCTAAAGTCAGAATTTTAAAATTCAAGATGGTGGATAGAGCTGCCACCTTTATTTTTTGTAGCTTTATGAATTCGGGGCTGGCAAAAAAAAAAATCGTACACCAAAAATGGGTCGCTAAATCCGAATCCGTCGTCAGAATTTAAAAATTATAAAATTTTGAAATAATAGGGCTGCCACCTAATAATATATCTTTTCAAGAGATTTAAACGTCATTTATTAGTGTTAAGGGGTCGCTGATTTCGAATCTAAAGTCAGAATATTAAAATTCAAGATGGTGGATAGGGTTGCCACCTTTATTTTTTGTAGTTTTATGAATTCGGGGCTGGCAAAAAAAATGGTACACCAAAAATGGGTCGCTGAATCCGAATCCGTCGTCAGAATTTAAAAATTATAAAATTTTGAAATAATAGGGTTGCCACCTAATAATATATCTTTTCAAAAGATTTAAACGTCATTTATTAGTGTTAAGGGGTCGCTGATTTCGAATCTAAAGTCAGAATATTAAAATTCAAGATGGTGGATAGGGTTGCCACCTTTATTTTTTGTAGTTTTATGAATTCGGGGCTGGCAAAAAAAAAATGGTATGCCAAAAATGGGTCGCTGAATCCGAATCCGTCGTCAGAATTTAAAAATTATAAAATTTTGAAATAATAGGGTTGCCACCTAATAATATATCTTTTCAAGAGATTTAAACGTCATTTATTAGTGTTAAGGGGTCGCTGATTTCGAATCTAAAGTCAGAATATTAAAATTCAAGATGGTGGATAGGGTTGCCACCTTTATTTTTTGTAGTTCTATGAATTCGGGGCTGGCAAAAAAAAAATGGTATACCAAAAATGGGTCGCTCAATCCGAATCCGTTGTCAGAATTTTCAAATTATAAAATTTTCTAAATTCGATATCAGCGCCCCCTTAACACTGATAAATGACGTTTAAAACTCTTAAAAAGACATAATATTAGATGGCAACCCTATTATTTTAAAATTTAATAATTTGGAAATTCTGACAACGGATTCGGATTCAGCGACCCATTTTTGGCATACCATTTTTTTTTTGCCAGCCCCGAATTCATAAAACTACAAAAAATAAAGGTGGCAACCCTATCCACCATCTTGAATTTTAATATTCTGACTTTAGATTCGAAATCAGCGACCCCTTAACACTAATAAATGACGTTTAAATCTCTTGAAAAGATATATTATTAGGTGGCAACCGTATTATTTCAAAATTTTATAATTTTTAAATTCTGACGACGGATTCGGATTCAGCGACCCATTTTTGGTGTACCATTTTTTTTTTGCCAGCCCCGAATTCATAAAACTACAAAAAATAAAGGTGGCAACCCTATCCACCATCTTGAATTTTAATATTCTGACTTTAGATTCGAAATCAGCGACCCCTTAACACTAATAAATGACGTTTAAATCTCTTGAAAAGATATATTATTAGGTGGCAACCCTATTATTTCAAAATTTTATAATTTTTAAATTCTGACGACGGATTCGGATTCAGCGACCCATTTTTGGTGTACGATTTTTTTTTTTTGCCAGCCCCAAATTCATAAAGCTACAAAAAATAAAGGTGGCAACTCTATCCACCATCTTGAATTTTAAAATTCTGACTTTAGATTCGAAATCAGCGACCCCTTAACACTGATAAATGACGTTTAAAACTCTTGAAAAGACATATTATTAGGTTATTATTTTAATATTTTAAAATATTTTCTAATTGACGCCGAAATTTGCTACACTTGGTCAAAAACCAGTACAATACGCTGCACAGCAACCAGAACAGCATTTGTTTTTTACGCCACACGACGGTAGTGATCGATCTTAATGACCGACACAAACAAAGACAATTTTGCAAACACCACTTATTCATGTTGAAAAAATTGTCTTTGTTTTGGGTTTGACAAAGGCCTGAATTCTCCAACATGAACATTTTGACGCAAACATAAGTGTAAAACTGAAACACAGAGAATTGTTGAGATCGATCATTGTTTGAGTTTGTGACGCACAAGCAAATATTAAAACGAAGAATTCATGTTGGATGATCAACAACACGATAACTACGTTACACACAAAAATGAAATGAAAATAAAATTGTGTGTTGTGTGCTTCAAGCAAATGTTTGTGAGTGAAGGTGTGTGAATATTCTGAACCCTGCTTTCAATACAAATTGATTTTAAGCCACTTTTTTCAAACATCAATTTCATATTCTGATGCAATGTGCATACACAGATATTTTGCTGGTTTCCAACTCCAAGTTTCATACTATTTTTTGGCCTTAACATTGTAAATTTTGTAAAACCCACTTTGGCCAAGGGATGTTTTTTTTAAATTCGTAGTAAGATTCGCGTAGTGAAGATAACATCAGTCTTTTTTGAACTTTTTCACGTAAGTTTCCTTGTTTGACAGTAATTGAATCTTGCGATACTGGCATCATTCGGCTAATATCATCATCTTCATAAAATAACTTGACTGTGCTTAGAGTTTCGGTTGGTAAACTACGTGCGCTCATTTTTAAAAGATTGATATCTGCAAACTTCGTTTTATTCCTTTGGATATCTTTACTTTTTTTGATACAATCGTGAGATATATCATCCCCAAAACGATCTTTAATTTCTGCGTGACTCATATTGATTGGCAAGAGAGATAAAAGTTTTTGCTTTTCCAAAAGATTTGAGCTGTTCTCTATTTGATATTTGATGTTTTGCAAAATTTCTTTGTTAATGGCTTTGACGTTTTCAAGTTACGCTGACAAATCAGACAATGGATCAGCTCCAAGTGAATCTGCTACATTTTCCAAAATTTGCAGTGATTTTCTATTTCTGTATGCATCTCGTTTGATATATTTCCTCTTAAGAGGCGACATTTAGTTTGGTAGATGAGGAATAATATGATCATTTATATTTTCAATGAGTTCGTTGCTTCCGATGTTTGCATTACGGCTGGTACAAGTTGGAAGTTCATTCAATTCTTCGCTAATTTCATCGCTGAACGTTGTTGGTAAATAATTTGAGACTTCATTCTGCTCCACGTTGGATTCATTACGACTGCGCGCTTTTCTCAGTGTATTCCGGCAAGTTTCGCAAATACGGCTACAATGAATGCTGGCGACAGCTGGAAAATATTCAATTATATTTGCAGCCTCGTTTTCACTTATTTTACGAAGCGAAGCGCAACACTTATTAGATATTTTTATGCATCTGTACTTATTGTTTGAATTCATATTCACTCAAATTTTTAAAATATACGCGTTAAAATTGTAATGGGATATCTTGGCTTCTCGAAACTGTTTATAATTATGAATTTCGGTACGTTCATCAGGTGCATTTATATAGCAATTTTTAAGGCAAGCAAGAACTTTTTGGAGTTAAAACATATTCATAATTTTCCTGGGACAATGTTTATTTATTTTACCTGTAAATATAAAATATAAGGGCAATTACTAGAAGTGACACTACTTAAAAAATTATATAAAAAAAACTAAACAAGAACCCATTTTTATTTTTTGATATGGTATAGGTGAAGGATAAACCTTTCTAAAAAAGTAATACACTGTAAAAAACCCTTGATCTTTTTGGATTTTTCGTTAGTTAAAATTTTCTTTTTTTTATAAATTTTTTACAGTGTAATTTTTTTGTGTGTCATAAAACGTGTCATAAAGCCTGTTAAAATATCTTTTTAATGATACCAAGATCATGGAAATCGGTTCAGCTGATTCTGAGTTATTGTAGTTTAAATGGAGCTCTTTTTGACCATTTTCGCGTTTTTTCGAAAACTTTTTCACTGTGCCACTGTGCCACAAATCGCAAAACAGTCATTTCTAAAAATGAGAGTTTGTTTGTATTGATCAAATTTAGCTATGAACAAAATTTCATCGATATCTGAGGTGGTCGGGTTCAAAATTTCAGTTTTATCTCGATTTTTAAATGAAATTCATCATATATGTGGGAGGTGTGGCATTTCTTCTTAAACCATCTCGTGCTCAAAGCAAAGCGTACTTACAAAATTTGAGCTCAATCGGACCAATAGTTTCGAAGTATTTTGATATTTTCTTAAAAGTAAGCGTAGATGAAGTGTGACCACGCCCATTTTTATCAAAGTTAATGATAGTTATCATACGAACTTATTTACCAAATTTTAATTTAATAAGACCAAAACCGTCTTAAATACAGCATTTTTATTGATTTGTGGGCGACAAAAGGGGGTATGGCATTATATTTTTCCTAAACCAGTAGAAGGAAGTATCCAATTTGGTTCAGTCGTTTTCAAGTTGTAAGCATCCGAACAAATCACGATTCATTTTTATATGTACAGATATTGATTTGTAGGCGGTAAAAGTGGCTTTAAAACATTTATGTATCGTGACTGCCTCTTTGATTTCGAAAAAGTGGGCGTATATATAATGCGACTACGCACATTTTTTGTACAGTTACTGACAGTAACCATCTGAACAAAATTACTAAATCTTAGTTTTTTACGATCGAAACCGTCTGATATATATCCCTTATTTGGTTTGTGGTCGATAGCGCAAATTTGGCTTGTATGGGAGGTACCACGCCCCCTCGTCCAAACGTTACCAAACCTCGCAGGAACACTCACTCTCCTCGGCAGACGTTGTTCTGCCATAGACCGCCTTACTGCCATATACGAAAATGTCGAATAGCTGCCGAAAGTAACCATATGAACTAAATAGCCAAATTTTAGTCTAATACGATCAAAACCGTGCGAAATATAACATTTTTGTTGTTTTGCAAGCGGTAAAAAGGGGTGCTGCAAAATATTTCCCTAGAGCCATCTCGTAATCGAAACAAATCGAATGCCCAAATTTCAGCTCAATTTAGGTTAAGCCTGGCGCACTTTACTTCACTCGACGCTAACTCCCCGAAAAGTAAGTTTAACTTAAGTGGGACAGGCCTATTTTTAGTGCACTTGCCGAGAGTAACCATATGAACTGAATTACAAAATTTTTGTCTAAAACGACCCAAACCGTTGAAATAAAACGTTTTCATTGGTTTGTAGGAGGTAAAAGGGGGGCGTGGAAACCAATTTTTAGTTCAGTTGCTGACAGTAAACGTACAAACTAAGCCAACATTTTAGCTCAATCGACCCAGTAGTCAATTTTAATGATTTCTCAAAAAGTGGGTGTGGCTATAGAGCGATGACACCCTTTTTTTAGTACAGTTGCCGAAAGTAACCATACAAACTTAGGTATCACATGTTAGTCTCATACGGCCAAAACTGCTTGAAATATAGCATTTTCACTGATTTGTGGGCGCAAAAGGGGTGTGTGGAAACCAACTTTTCGTACAGTTACCGACAGTAACCATATGAACAAAATTACCAAATCTTAGTTTTTTACGATTGAAACCGTCTGATATATATCCTTTTTTTGGTTTGTGATCGATAGCGTAAATTTGGCTTGTATGGGAGGTACCACGTCCCCTCGTCCAACAGTTACCAAACCTCACAGGAACACTCTCAAGATGTGGCTTCAGTTTCCCTGAAAATTTCAAAAAGATCGGTTCAGCGGTTTTGGAGTCTATATGTGATATAGCCACATACCCACATACCCACATACATACATCCATTTTTATATATATAGATTAAAGTTTTCAACAAATCAATGCAGAGGAACCAAAAATATATAAGAACATATAAGAAATCAAAGAAATGTCAAACTAAACTCAATTCTGAAGACGCATCTCTGTGCTAACAGCTTCGGCTAAACTCAAACTAAACTCTCTGTGTGAACATAGTATAAAAGGGAAAAATAAATTTCTTCATACAAAAACTAAACATGACAGTATGATGAAATTCGAATATACTTTCTATATCACATGTCGTAACACACAGTACGACAATGTAAAGCGGCCTTAAGTAATTGCGTTATAACTGATGACACCTATGAATTCCATTATTTTCTATACCTTCCGCTTGTAATTCGAACCCTCCCCTGCCATACAATTTTTTTTTTTGTTGATCTGGGATACCCTGTAGAAAAGATTTTCTATACCTTCCGCTTGTAATTCGAACCCTCCCCTGCCATACAATTTTTTTTTGGTTGATCTGGGATACCCTGTAGAAAAGATATAGTAGATAAAGTAATGAACAATAATAGATTTATTGATTTACAGCCCAAGCAAAGTAACAATTGTTACCCAGTATTTTTAATATTTCTATATGTTTGTTGTAATTTTTGTTATCTAAACTAAATTTGAAACTCAAGAAACAAAATTTTTTAATGAAATTGCCATTATCTGAAAAGCAGGTGATAATTTTTATCAAAATTTATTATTTCTGGGCTTCAAATTTTGTTTTGAAATCAAAAAATTACATCAGACACTTTGTTACTTTGCCAGAATAGGGCTGTTAAGGAGCTGAAGTATTTATATATAGCATGTTTGAAGCTATTTCGTGAGACAGTGTGTTTTAAAGATTTAGGCAATGTATACCATATTCTAATGGTGCTGACAAAAAATAACATACTACTGTTCAGATAGTTTACCCTAGGAACAACGAAGTTAGTTGACCGTTGTGGTTGAAAAAATAGCAAATTTACAAAAAGATATTCAGGGCTTCGTGAGTACATTAGCTTGTGTAAATATTAAATAAAATGAAATAAAATTGTTCCTTATTATAAACTCTTAAAATCGATTATCTTTCATTTGACGTTTATTTTGTTAAAATCACTTTAAGAAATATATCGTTCGCTGCTCCAAAAAAAGCAGCTTAGTGATTTTGTCAATTTTCTTTTTGCATATTTTATTAACACTATTGCCCACATTTTCGCATTTGCCGTTTTTGTATGTCTTTTTTGCTTTAGAAGTGATCAAAAACAGCTATGTGCTCGCAGTACTAGAAATGCTCTTGAAAAAAATAAGTTCTTTTGCTCTCCTGAAAAGTTACTGGAAAACACATAACTGTTTTTGTTGGGACAGCACCGATATTTAAGATCACTTCAAAAATAACCATGGCTCTAAATAAAATCCAGTTATTTATGCGTTCATAATTGATAATGGATTGTTTCACATCAAACCAACCTATTTTTATGTCACCGTTAAGGAGATTACTTCAAGTTTGTAGTCCATAAAGAAAAAGTTGACTTTTCTTAACTGTTCTTCCTACCTAAACCTAATGAACGACCAGTCAACAACCCAGCAAACCATATCTCGGTAGAAAATTATAGAGAAAATTTTTCGATAGTTTGACGATATCTTTACGATGTCTTAACACGCAAATAAGCGATATCGTCACGATAGTACAGTTAACAATAGCATTTCGATATCATAACGGTATATATATTGCAAATTTCTAGATATAATCATGATAGTATAATTACGATAGCATTTTGATATCTTAACGTTATCTATATTAAAAAATACTAGATATCTTTACAACATTATAATAACGATAGCATTGCGATACAGTAACGATAACTATAATAAATAAGTACTCGATATCATTTCGATAGTACAAATACGATGGCACCGCGATATCGCAACAATATCTAGACTAAAAAAATGCTCGATATAACTTCGCTGGTACCGATATTTAGATAAAATAAACATCACTAGGACTTACCTATTTACTTTCGTTTATACTATTATAATTAGTAACAAAAAAAAAACTTTTTAAAATTTTTAAATGAAAAAATTATAAGTGTTTTCTCATAATTTTGTATGGTGCAGAAATCTCGCGTTCGTTTCGAGCTTGTTTACGGGTCCGACTTTTTTATGTGAAAATATTTTATTTTAATAAAAACAATTTTTTTCATTTTAAGCTGCTAAAAATACGTTAGTTAAAAGAAACAAATTTTCATAATTTATATATAAAACATTATAAGTCTTCTCATATCATTTTCTATTAAGACATCTATGCATGCTGCTCCGCACACAGTATTTCACAAATTGTAATTATTTTTTGACAGTACAGTACTTTTACAACCAATACTGTTCTCAAAAATGTTCGGCCTGAAAGTATGCACAGAAAATATATTTGATACTTATCAGTGACAGTATTAGGTTTTTATAATAGTACTTTTTTGATCTAACTACCTTTTCAACACTGCTTCAATACGTAAAGTGTTATTTAATGTGGTACATTTGTATTTTTCAAAATCAATTGAATAAAAAATCAAGCTTTTAACAGGAAAAAAGTTCTTTCAGCAAATGGCTCCAAAAAGGAAGTGTACGGAGGACCTGTCGTAGGACAGGCTTTTATACTAGTAAGATAATAAGTTTTCAGATGACGAAGTTTTCAGTGTTTTCTTATAATTTTGTATGGTGCAGAAATCTCGCGTTCGTTTCGAGCTTGTTTAAGGGGTCGACTTTTTTATGTGAAAATATTTTATTTTAATTAAAACAATTTTTCATTGTAAGCTGCTAAAAATACGTTAGTTAAAAGAAACAAATTTTCATAATTTATATATAAAACATTATAAGTCTTCTCATATCATTTTCTATTAAGACATCTATGTATAAGAAAAAATTGGAAGTTTTTTCTTATAATTTTGTATGGATCCCAGATCACGTGTTCGTTTCGAGCTCATTAATGAGTCCGTCTCGAATTTTGTTTTTCATTTCTATGTAAAAAATTTTTTAAAAATAATCTTAAAAATAAATAATTCATTTTAATGTTCCATTTTTCTGCCCTCTTTTTGCCATCTTTGAGAAAACTGATTTTTTTTTTTTCTTCTTAAGAGGTCAACATTTTCGCGAAAAGAACTCGATTCAATTTTATAGGTCACTATTTTTATTCTCAAGAGGGCAGAATTTCCAAAAAGGGCAGAAAAAATGTTGCATTTTTTCGAGAAACGAAAACGCCATGAGATTATTACATATTTTAAGCAAAACAAAATTTGTTTAGTATATAAAATAGAAAAAAAAATTTTAAAAAAATAATATTTTGAACTTTCATAAAAAAAAAATTGTATATAAAAAACCTATATCTTAAACCCGCACAACAAAATTTTTTTTGTCTCGTTGGGGCCTAAACCCACGACCGAAGGCTAGCTTTCATTCTTAATGAAACAAATAAAGCAACGATTAGTTAGCAATTGCGATGGCCGAATTGATAAGCGGATTGACTTACACGCACGAGGCTTTCTGGTTCAAATCTCCGGATGGTTATTACTTGCAATATTGTTTCGATATCAAGGATTAATATATTTTCGATATCGTTAATGATATGTCCATTTTTATAGAGAACTGCCTTTTTTCGATATCATATCGTTTCGATATCGTTCACGATATGTCAATTTTTATCGAAAACAGGACTTTTTCGATATCATAACGATATCGTCTAGTGTATCGTTATCGATATAAACTACCACCTTTACGATATCGTTTGGTTTGCTGGGAATATTCTCTGTTTTTAGAAAATGTGCATAGAAAATGTTTGAAGCAATCCACCTAAAGAATTTAAATTTTGATGAAATATACACCATTATGCTAATTATCATTCAGTTATGGCTTAAATTGTTTAGGTAAGAACCAGCTATTTTATTTATTCACAGGTTCCATTTATTACAGGGTTTATATACAGGCTGTTTAATTTCTGAGTTAAGTGCGAGAACGTACAATTTAACAATACCTTACACAAAAATTATTAAAATATCTTGTTCGGTTCCAACGAAATTAATTTTAATAAAACTTACCATTAAGTAGAAAAAAATGCATTTTCATAATTTCCTGAGTTACAACAGTTAGAATTTATTTTAATTAAATATGTTATTTGATGCCCCTCAAATAAATATGTAAATTGATGCCCATCTATCAAAATACATGCATTGGGTCCATAACGGTGACATACAAAACATGTTGGTCGTTTTTACGTGTAAAAACTATATAACTAATACTTTAGAATTTCTCTATTATTTTTTTAGATTTAAGTAGCGATAGTTACAGCACCGTCAATTTTCGCTTAGATGAAGGAACATCGGAACACAGTCTTCGCCCTTCGTATCTGCATGGAAGTTCTAGTCCCATTCCATATCCGTCTAATCATTCGCCTTCTTCAGTTGCTCAAAAGCTTTCATTTGGTTCATATCCAGACAATATTGTACATACAAGCATAGGTATGTATAATTAAACTTAATTGAGGAAAGCTATATTTTTGCTTTTCAAGATCAAAACAAGAGTCACAGTGGTCTAAGAAGTCAACGTTTGCAAGGGAGCCGAATATCCGACATAAGTAATAACTCAAGTCCAACAACAAGCTACCCAGACTTCCCTCCCAGTCCTGATTCTTGGCTTGGAGACTCAATACATTCAAACTTGAATTCATCGTCAATATCAGGAGTGAGGAACTGATGCTCGGTGTTTAAATTTTATTTAAAATCCCTTGAACTTCAGCACCATTACTTTTATTGTATTAAATTCTTTCTTATGTGTATGAAAGTACTTTTGTTTCATTTTAATAAGAAAAATTATTCGTGAACACTTAAATTTTCATATAAATAACTAGTTTCGGTTTCGGCCAAATATTATGAAATGGCCGAATATTCAGTTTCGGTCAAAATTCCGGTTTCGGTCGGACACTACAAAACAACAATTTGTTACAAATCAGGAAAATGTTGCTAAGATAGTCTTAAGATTTTCTCAATATTAATATATCATAATAAGGGTGTACTATTAAACTGTTCGCGTTATGATTTTTTTTTAAACAAAACGCGAGATCTCACTTTTTACTGGGTAAGGAAAATTACGTAACTCTGATCCGACTACTCTAGTTTTCTAAATATCTTACCAGTACCATAAAGTTAAACTACAGCCAAAATGTATGCAAAATCGCTTTAATAACAAGAAGAAATTGAGAACAATTTTTCACTTTGTATGGAAGGAAGAATAGTTATATTTTCACAGAAAATTTTATTTACCATTCTTAGGAATACATTCGCGGTCGATATTTCTTTTTCTTCACCCTTTTATTTTTACTTCCACGAGTTTTGCTTTACAAAAAAATTCATTGCTCACACTGTTTACAGTTCTCCCTCACAACGGTATACTCGAAATTTCGACAAACATTTTTTTAGACAATTTTTCGATGCGAGTGTATGTTTTTTTTAGAATTTCCCCATACTTTTTGTTTCTGCGCTGTAACATTTTCGAATATTTAGGAGCAAAAATTTTGGATTTCGTTTTTATGTGTGTCTGTCAAAATTTTAAGATAATCGATGTGAAAATAAAAAGTATTACATATGTAGCTTTTCTCAATATGAGACACATTACACATATACAACATATGTTTAAATTATTTAAATAAAGTTAAATATTTAGTGGGTATTTATTAATTGTTCGAAAGCAAATTAGTAATTGAGCTATTCAGAGCACAAGTGGCTCGCCATGGCGTAAGCCCATTTTGTAGGGAAATTGAGTTAAGTATATTGAAGAGGAAAATGTAACCTATTTATGAGTCCGGGTTAGAAACTCTCTTACGTAGTCTCTGAGTAATATCCAATACTTTGTTATTCTGATAAATTACATAATTTTTTCTGAGCACAAGTAGCGTAAGTCCACAATTTTACTGAGAACTAATTTCTAAAGAAAATTGTCAAAGTATGTGCCTTACCGGCTTGCATGTGCAAATTATGACATTTCTAATTAAAGTAATGATGAAAATAGCTAATACAGTGAAACCTGTTTCTGTGCGGTCTTTTTGAAACCGTTATTTTATTTGTACGATTTTTTTATTTGTGCGACTGTTTTGTGCGATTTTTTTTTTGTGCGATATATGAAAATGGAACATATTGAAGAAGTTATCGACGATTTTGTTTTTCGATTAATAATATGTTATGTAATACATATACATAACTATTGTGTCAGCCAATTATGTACAAGTCTCATGCTTTGTTTTGACGATTAGGTAGAAGTTTACTTAAGGGAGCAAAAAGTATAATTTTTTTAATTATTCTCCGATCTGCGCAAGTGAGAAGGTCGCTACATAAAGTGATTGAATAACAAAAAATATAATGTGTGTTTTGATTAGTAAATCAAATATTAATCGACATCTTTCAAAGTGCTTTCACATTCCTAGACCATTACGATAAGAATTATTTCAAAGCGTAAATTTTTGTATGCATATATGTAAATAAAATATTTAAAAACGTTCGCATGTGTATTTTCTAAATCAGAATAATCAGGTTTTGATTTATTTTCTAAGTGAGACTTTTTTTCTGCAGTCCCTGTTCATTTTTGTGCAGTCTCTATCCACCGCACAAAAATAGATTTTACTGTAATAAGATAATTTTTATATATTAGCATACAACTAGTGTTAGATCAAAAACATTCGTCCAGTTTATAATATTCGGCCGAAATCAAAACTGGTTATTAATATGAAAATTTAAGTTTTTCCCAAATTAAAGTTTTTCTATATGACTTTGTTTTTAAAAAACAATTTTTTTTATTAAAAGGAAACAAAAAATAACATTTTAAGAATAACATACAAGAAAATATATAAAAAAAATATAAAAAGTTTTCTTTGAACGTTAAAGTTTAAATTTAGTATAATTTATAAGAGATCATTTTATATTAAAAAAATTATATTTTGAATGGTTTTAGCCAAAAGTTTCGGTTTAGGCAGACCTCAAGCACTTTCTGAAGTCAAATAGGAAGCACTATATATAAACAAGAGAACTGTTACAGCAGTAAAGAAAAAGGATATACTGGGTCTACTGAAATAAACTTAATATATAAAAGGCAAGAACACTGCTCCGTGTCCAATATCTCTCAAATTGTTCAGCCTGAAAGTATGCACATCTTAATACATAAAAGACAAGCATGCTGCTCCGCACACAGTATTTCACAAATTGTAGTTATTTTTTGACAGTACAGTACTTTTACAACCAATACTGTTCTCAAAAATGTTCGGCCTGAAAGTATGCACAGAAATCATATTTGATACTTATCACTGACAATATTAGGTTTTTATAATAGTACTTTTTTATCTAACTACCTTTCACTGCTTCAATACGTAAAGTGTTATTTAATATGGTTCAATTGTATTTTTCAAAATCAATTGAATAAAAAATCAAGCTTTAAACAGGAAAAAAGTTCTTTCAGCAAATGTCTCCGAAAAGGAAGTGTGCGGAGGACCTGTCTTAGGATAGGCTTTTATACTAGTAAGATAATAAGTTTTCAGATGACGACAACGATGAAAGCTTATATTTGTAAAGATTTTCAATTTACTTTTTTAATAAACTAATAAATATGAAAGTTCCTACTATAATAAGTAGAAACAACTGTCTTTATTTCAACTGTGAAACTTTTATAAGAATAGTTGCATTCTGGACTGCTCAATTCACAAACTCAGTTGCTTAGAAAATCACAAACGGATGTTTTAGTCCGACTTCTTGAACTAAAATGCAGTCATTCCTCACCAAAAAATTCCTTAAAATATCTCACATTAGATTTTAAAAACAATAAATTTTTAAAAAAATTTCAGAGGAGAAGGGCGTAAGTACAAATTTTTTTATATTTTCTTCATCATTTTTGGGTATTAGTTTGTTTTTTACGATATGATAAGCTCCATTTACGCTCTTTATAAGCTCATAAGCAAAGCTGAATTCTTTATACTTTTAATTTCTTATAAAAATTTTTCTAAATGTTCGATTTTCTCAAAACTTAAAACTCAATCATTTAAACAATATTTATATATCAAGTATAATAAGGTATTACTCTTTTTACATAGGGTTTAGTTAAGACATTTCTACAAAAAAAATTAAACATTTTTCTGGAAAAGTTTTTAAATGTGGACATATTGTACTTTTTCTACAATAAATTCTTTATTTACAAACACTTTTTAGCAAGCGCGTCGGAAGCTAATTTCACCTGGGGGGGCAGTACAAATGGGGGGCAGTACAAATGGTGGTGCAAAAAAAGTTCACCAAAATTTCCTCAAAGAAACATGAATGTGAATAAACAAATTTTTTATTTTAGTTTAAAATAAAAAAAATATAAAAATATATAAAAAATATTAAAATTTCATTATTTTTAAAAGTTCTTCCAATTTCAATATTAGAGATCATTCTTTAAAGGATCTTTCATATGGTAATATGAAAATATAAGAAATAATGGTTGCTTTTATAAAGCATGACTAGGTATATCTTGACATGGTTTAAATGCAATTAGGTACAAGAAGTAATATCAATTTAAATTATTCCAAAATGTTTCCTTCTGTCACAGTTGCTCGAAGATACGTTTTAAGTCGTCTTAGTGCACTAAAAGAACGGTCAGATGAAGCTGCTGATGCAGGCACAGTCAAAAGCAAAGCAATAAGTTTTTCAACTTCATTTAATAGTTTTTTTACAGTATCTGAATTTTTTGCAAATTGGGATACAATGCCACTACAATTTCAAGGTGTTTGGCCAGGCAATTGCTTCAGCAATTTAAGTTGCGCGTGGAGGCCGCTCACATCAAAGTCATCTGCATAAAGATCTAGTTTTGTTTTTAGATTTTGTTCAGAAGGCACTTTTCCGTTGAAGGCTTCGATTACAATATTTTCCAACGATTCCACAGTGTCAAGATCTGCTTAAATGTACAATAAGATTTACAAAGTGCCAGTTTACACTAGCTTCACTCAACCGACTCACCGAATGTTAAATCAAAGTGAGTCGGTTGAGTGAAGCTGGTGTAAACATGCAAAATTAAAAAAAAGTAAAATATCATTCTGTTTAATCAAATCTAGCCGTTATCTCATTTGAGAGAAGATCTAAAATTTCGAAATAATCTTTTCGTAGACTATCATATAATGGCAACTGTACTGAAGGAACCGGATTTGATGTTTGTTCAAAGCGTCGAGGTGGATTTTCATCAGCTAATTCACAGTAGGAGCTTTCGCATGTCAGATTGTACAACATGTAGTACCATGCGTAAGCTAAAACATAGTTGAAATTTTTGTTTTTTTTCTGCCGATTGTACAATATTGTACAACTATGTAAAATTACTGCTCAATTGTTAGGGCATATAAAAGTTGCTTAGCTATTATCCGGATGTGTTCTGCTCGAGAGCTTGTAATTACTGATGTTGATTTACAAGTTGGATCGTTCGAACGCTCAATCAAATAGTCCCATTAGTTTTCCATCTAACTTATCATACAACATGTCGTCCAATATGGAAAACCCCTAAGAACATGCCAAATTTTTACAAAAAATATTATCGTTGTAAGAAAAACTGATATTTTGAATAACTTTTGAAGTTTTCCTTTTAAATTGTTTATCTAGCTAAAAAAGTGGGGGGCGACTGCCCCCCTTTCCCCCCCCGCTTCCGACGCCAATGCTTTTTAGCTAAGCAGACAGAAGACAATTGTCTGGAAAGTTAAATTTTCAGTGGGCGCCAATATTTGAATGAAATAACAATAAATCAGCAAATATTTGAATACAAAAACATATACAAATCCAAAAGCGTTTTAGACGATAAAAGTGCCCAAAGATTTGTTATTTTAACCGAATTGTGATAGGCTATGCTATCTTTGCAACGCCTTCTTTTCACGCCCTCTTTATGCAAAAAATGCTATATTTTAAACGGTTTTAGTAGTTAGATTTAAATTTGGTAATTTAGTTTGTATAGTTACTGTCGGCAACTATACTGAAAATGGGTTTTCTTGCCCCCTTTTTAGGCCCAAAAATCAACCTAAACTCTAGATTTCAGAATATATATTTAAAATTTGGTAATTTAGTCCATATGGTTACTTTAGGCAACTGTACTAAAAATAAGCGTGGTCGCACTATGTTTACGCCCTTTTAGGGGATAAGCGTGGTGCGAAGCAAGGTGCGACAGGTATAAACTTAATGAAGCTGAAATTTTTGCAGTCGATTCGAGCACAAGATAATTTAGGAAGAAAAAAATTTGGCCACACCCCCTTTTACCGCCAACAAATCAATAAAAATGCTTCATTTCAGACGGTTTTGGTCGTATAAAACTAAAATTTGGTAATTCAGTTTGTATAGTTACTCTCGGTAACGGTAATAAAAATGAGCAAGGTCACACACTGTTTACGCCCCTTTTTTGTTGGATAAACGTGGAGTGGTGCAAAGTGCTCCAGGTATAAACTAAATTAAGCTGAAATTTTGGCAGTCGATTTGTAACGAGTACGAGATGATTAAGGAAAAAATTGACACACCCCCTTTTACCGCATACAAATGGGCGTATTCCTGTTAATTTACGCCCCTTTTTCAGGGGAAAAGCGTGGAGTGAAGCCAAGTGTGCCAGGTATAAACTAAATTGAGCTGAAATTTTGGCAGACGATTTCTATCGAGCACGATAAAGTTTAGGAAGAAAAAATATGTCACACCCGCTCTTACCGCCCACAAATGGGCATATCCCTGTTTATCGTCCTCTTTTCAGGAAATAAGCGTGGAGTGAAAAAAAACGATAAAAATTTTGCCACACCCCCTTAAACCACCCACAAATAAAGAAAAATGTTATATTTAAAACGGTTTTGGTCGTATTAGACTAAAATTTGGTAACTTAGTTCATACGGTTACTTTCAGTAGCTGAAGTAAAAATGGTGAATATAAAAAATTTCTTTTTGCGAATAGAATAGAATGAAAATTCGTATATAGAATTCAGACAGTCTGTGACAGGACAACATCTGCCGGGAGTACTATAAACCAATAAAAATGCTATATATATCAGAAGATTCTGATCGTCATGCATTGATGTTTTAAAAGGAAACGTCTAGCATGTGTTGTTCGAAGACCAATCTTTACACTTTTCACAAAACGGTCATAAACAAATTAAATGACTAGGACAACGTCTCTCGGATACACTGTCTATCTATATTAAGGCGGTCTTCTCATTCAAAACCCGTTTTTTGGACCCTTTTTAAAAAAATTCTTATTTGAAAACGCAAAGAATAATTGAAAACTTTTTTTATTTATTGTATTACAAAAGGTTCAAAGTAAATAAAAAAATTTCTTTTGCCTCGATACGTGGGCTGTTCAAAAAGTAATGAGACTTCAAAGTTGGTGGTGAAAAAAGGTGTCGTCACGGCGGCCACGATTCCGGGTCTCCGGAGCGTCTGAAATGAAAAAAAAGGGGTTATAATCAGTATAGATGTAATTCTCGGGTGAACCTCAAGCTTAATTTTGTGATTTTTTTTGACAAAATGGCGGCTATTCAAAAAAAAAATTTCAATTTCGGGTTTTTTTTTTTAGTTTAGTGTAAAAAAAAATAGTAAAACTTTTTTAAAATTATGGTCGAGGTTCACCCGAGAATGGTGACAATTCTGCGTCGATTCCATTTTGTTTCATGAAAATCGGTTAAGTTGAACTGGAGATATCATGGCCGCCAGTTCGAAAAACGTGGGTTCGAGATAAACGCGTTTAAAGTTTGAAGTAATTTTTTTGGGAAAAAAAAAATCAAAAATGTTTAAATGCAGTTTTAAAGAGCTGACAATTCTCCGTCAAATTCACTTTGTATCATCAAAATCGGTCCGGTAGAACCGGAGAAAACTTAACTCATAGGTCAAAATACGAGGGTTTCAAAAAAACCCAAAAATTTTTTTTTTCAAGAAAAGCAGTTCTGCTGGTATCAAAGTTATTTTTTTGGCAAAAAAAGAAAAAAAGTGACAAATTAAAGTACGCAATTAACAAAAGGAGGTAATTTTGCGTCATTAAAGCTTTATTTCATCAAAATTGGTTCAGAATTTTGTAGGATAGTATAGTACAGATTGTTGGACAAACTTTGTCCGAGGTCCATGAGGCCACAAAACATGGTTATACCTTTTGGCCCAATCCCTAAAAGCCGCATGGCAACAACCAAGCGTCGATTAATTTCATATGATTTTCCGATCATAGGTGACGAAGGAATATATGCTGTGCGTGGGCAGGCGCAGTTCAAAGCGATTTTAAATCCAACTCCATTTGGTGAGGCTTCTGAGAACTCAATTTTTTGCTCGCATGAGGCACAAATTACCAACGCTGACAACGTGGTAAACACAGAACAGAACTCGAGAATGCAATACTTCAAATTGTTTTTGATTGATACTTCGTTGTCTTCGTTATTCTTGAATTTCTTGGCCGATGTACTGGTATATTCAGAATCCTCTGGTCTAAGATGCTGATTTCCACTAAATCCGCGTTTTTTAGCACGATTCTGACGCTCACTTGGGCGTTTTTTTTTATTACTTTTCCGATCCATTTTACAAAAATCACAATAAATTTATGAAAAATTTACTTTTCCGTTCACTGAAGCGCACGCGCCTGTTGCTCAACTCGATACAAACTGAACTAAATGATGCTTTCAGTTGAACACCTGCACTCCAAAAATGCTTCAACCCCTAAAATAAGCAGAAATGTGTATTCGTATGTTTGTATGAATATGTGTGCAAACACGTTTTTACCTAACAATAAACATTTTCAACGAAATTCGGTGGTTACTTTATGCCGCTTCGTTCGAAAATGAGGCGAAAAAAATAGCTCATTTTGACGAAGACCTTGCTTCACAAAAAAGGCTGTATCTTCTAAAGTATTTCGAATTTCTAAAAATCCTTTTAGGGACATATTCACAACTACCCAAGCTATAAATAAATGCAAAAAAAAAAAGTTGAAAAAAAAGTTGCTCAATGAGAAGACCCCCTTAATAAAACTCATTTAAATTTTGTTTGTTTGTTAGGCTTTAATGCAAATCTAAACGGCTTTTTATTAACTGTATTGAACAAATGTGTGCAACCTAGATTAAATTTTTAATACTATGTTTTGA
>OY986436.1:124539311-124546811 GCA_963920525.1 Dichetophora obliterata | reverse complement strand
TATTATTATTATTATTATTATTATTATTATTATTATTATTATTATTATTATTATTATTATTATTATTATTATTATTATTATTATTATTATTATTATTATTATTATTATTATTATTATTATTATTATTATTATTATTATTATTATTATTATTATTATTATTATTATTATTATTATTATTATTATTATTATTATTATTATTATTATTATTATTATTATTATTATTATTATTATTATTATTATTATTATTATTATTATTATTATTATTATTATTATTATTATTATTATTATTATTATTATTATTATTATTATTATTATTATTATTATTATTATTATTATTATTATTATTATTATTATTATTATTATTATTATTATTATTATTATTATTATTATTATTATTATTATTATTATTATTATTATTATTATTATTATTATTATTATTATTATTATTATTATTATTATTATTATTATTATTATTATTATTATTATTATTATTATTATTATTATTATTATTATTATTATTATTATTATTATTATTATTATTATTATTATTATTATTATTATTATTATTATTATTATTATTATTATTATTATTATTATTATTATTATTATTATTATTATTATTATTATTATTATTATTATTATTATTATTATTATTATTATTATTATTATTATTATTATTATTATTATTATTATTATTATTATTATTATTATTATTATTATTATTATTATTATTATTATTATTATTATTATTATTATTATTATTATTATTATTATTATTATTATTATTATTATTATTATTATTATTATTATTATTATTATTATTATTATTATTATTATTATTATTATTATTATTATTATTATTATTATTATTATTATTATTATTATTATTATTATTATTATTATTATTATTATTATTATTATTATTATTATTATTATTATTATTATTATTATTATTATTATTATTATTATTATTATTATTATTATTATTATTATTATTATTATTATTATTATTATTATTATTATTATTATTATTATTATTATTATTATTATTATTATTATTATTATTATTATTATTATTATTATTATTATTATTATTATTATTATTATTATTATTATTATTATTATTATTATTATTATTATTATTATTATTATTATTATTATTATTATTATCATTATCATTATCATTATCATTATCATTATCATTATCATTATCATTATCATTATCATTATCATTATCATTATCATTATCATTATCATTATCATTATCATTATCATTATCATTATCATTATCATTATCATTATCATTATCATTATCATTATCATTATCATTATCATTATCATTTTCATTATCATTATCATTATCATTATCATTATCATTATCATTATCATTATCATTATCATTATCATTATCATTATCATTATCATTATCATTATCATTATCATTATCATTATCATTATCATTATCATTATCATTATCATTATCATTATCATTATCATTATCATTATCATTATCATTATCATTATCATTATCATTATCATTATCATTATCATTATCATTATCATTATCATTATCATTATCATTATCATTATCATTATCATTATCATTATCATTATCATTATCATTATCATTATCATTATCATTATCATTATCATTATCATTATCATTATCATTATCATTATCATTATCATTATCATTATCATTATCATTATCATTATCATTATCATTATCATTATCATTATCATTATCATTATCATTATCATTATCATTATCATTATCATTATCATTATCATTATCATTATCATTATCATTATCATTATCATTATCATTATCATTATCATTATCATTATCATTATCATTATCATTATCATTATCATTATCATTATCATTATCATTATCATTATCATTATCATTATCATTATCATTATCATTATCATTATCATTATCATTATCATTATCATTATCATTATCATTATCATTATTGTAGGATGCCTTATTCAGTTTATAAATTTAAACGACACAAACTCTTTTTATTTCACATTATTTTATTAAAAGTATAGTAGTTTATTTAATACATATTTTAATGTTAGATATATTTACAAAGTGGTAGTTATTTTACATATTACTCGACTTTATATTTTAAACGTTTTTCATTCGCGTCTTATCGGCAACTCCCGTTTTCTTTCTATCTCGTATTGTTTTAGTTTTTCTGGTGCGTCTGTTCGTTCAGTTGTAGCATTGCAAAATGCAATAGGTCCGTCTGCTCGTTAATTATAGTGTTGCCAAATTCAATTAGTCTATCTGTTGTCCGTCTGTCACTTTTATCTTTATATGGATAGTCGTCTTGTCCATACCGTTCCCACAAATCGGCCATACTGACAAAGTTTTCGCCTCGAAAGCTTCAATACCTTCTTCAAAACCGTGTCCATGGTTTAATGAACTCTGCACAGGTTGATGTTTTAAATGGTCCTTCTGAGTTTCCAGTTTTCTTAACATCATAAGTATCATTGGGTTTTACATTGACTATCTCATACGGACCAAAATATTTTGGTCTTAATTTTAGACCTCCACCAAGCTGTGTACGTTTTATAGCCACTGTGTCACCGACCTTGTATTTATTTGGGTTTTTTCGCTTAGGTCCAAAATTCTTAATATTTTCTTCTTGAACCTTTAAAATTTGTTGTTTAGCGTGTTGACGTAGCTCTTGTCGTCCATTTTCAAAATCAATCAACTGCTGCTCTTTTATTAATTCAGAAATATGAAGATCTTCCTTCGTGCGCATTTTAATACCTATAAGTAGCTCAAAAGGTGTGCGACCGATGCTTCGACAATACGATGAATTAATAACTCGTTGCACTTGCATAACGTGTCGATACCATTTTGTAGGATCATCACTGCTCAATTTCGACAAAACATTAATTATAGTTGAATTTAATCGTTCGATTTGCCCATTCGCGTTTGGTTTTCCTGTGGTTATAAGTGAGTGTTGGATCCCTTCCTCGTTACAATACTGCATAAAATCGTCCGATGTAAACGCAAAACCTCTGTCGGAAATTATACGTACAGGGTTTCCAAAATTAACACTTTGTGTCTCCAACTTTGTAATAGCGTCTCTGGAAGAAGTGGACTTCGTCGGATATAACCAACAAAACTTAGTGAACGCATCAATTATAGCAAAGATATGCTTGTACATTTTACTAGTCTGATCCATCGGGCCTAGAAAGTCAACGTGGTATGTGTGTAACGGCTGGTCTTCTTTAGGTATTGGATGTTATTCACCTTCTTGTTTGCCCCTTTTCCTATTGTAAATTATACACTTGATACAATTAACTATATGACCTTTTATCTTGTCTTCCAAATTTGGAATAAAAAAATCGTTATCAATCAAATCTTTTGTTTTTTTTACAGCAAAATGACCACGTTCATGTGCTTTCTTAATTATTTCGCCTTGCATACCTTTCGGCACCACCAGCAATTCATTTCCATCAACCAATTTATATAATACACCGTATTTTAAAAAGTAACCATTATAGTTGTCTTTGTCTTTCAGAACTTCACAAATTGTTTTCATTTCGTCGTCATCTCCCTGCGCTCGTTTTATATTGGAAACGATATCATTATCTGCCAGGAACCTTATGGGATATCTGCTAAGCGCGTCGACATGACGCATCTGAGAACCGGAACGATGGACTACTTCGAAGTCATACTCTTGTAAAGCCATAATATATTTGAACACTCTGGAACTTATATCTTTTTTTTCGACTGTCTTTACAAATGCATCACAGTCGGTTATTAATTTAAAATGCCTGCCAAGAAGGTAAACACGGAATCGCTCTAAGGCTAAAATGACTGCCAAAATCTCTAGCTCATAGCTGCTATACTTTCTTTGACCATCCGATGACTTCTTGCTCCAGTAGTATATAGGGTGTAATCCACCTTCTTCAGGACACTTTTGAAATAATATTGCCCCGAATCCATCCATTGATGCATCCGTGTGCAACTCAGTATCATGGTGATCATTGAATATTTTTAAAACGGGTTTATCGCTCATTATAGTTTTTAATTTGTTAAATGCATTAAGGTGCTCATCGCCGAATCTAAATTTTACATTTTTTCTTTTTAAATCAGTTAATGGCTTGGCAATCAGCGAAAAATTTTGAATAAATTTACGGAAATACCCTGCCAGGCCCAAAAAACTTTCCAATTGCTTTAATGTCTGTGGAACTTTGAATTTTGCTAGAGCTTCAACTTTTGTCGGTGATGGCATAAGCTTCTTATTTTCAATTTCATGCCCTAAAAATGTAACTTTTCTTTTAAGAAATTTGCATTTCGCTAAATTTAAATCAAGTCCATACTCTTCACAGCGCTTAATAACCATCCTTAATTTTTCCACTGCTTCCTCATCATTATTGGCCGGTACAATGATATCATCGATATACGTTAAAGCAATACCCTCCCTCATAAAATCTCTAAAAATTGAATTGATATAGCGTTGGAAAACACTCGGAGAATTACAGAGCCCAAAAGGTACCTTCTTGAACTGATACTGTCCACTATGAGAGACAAAAGATGTATATTTTCTACTAGCCTTTGCCACCGGCACATGGGAAAACCCATTCTTAAGGTCAATTGTACTAAACACTGTGGCAGATTGCAAACGGTCAAGTTGATCTTCTATTAATGGTAATGGGAAACAGTCTTTAAGTATGACCTTATTTATTCTGCGGTAGTCGATACACAGCCTAGGTTTTCCATCGGACTTTTTAACTAATACGATCGGGCTACTGAAATCTGAATCTGAAGATTCGACTATATCTTCTTGTAACCATTTTTCAATTTGATCTTCTACAAAATTTCTTTCATTAATTGGTAATCTTCGTGGCCTTGAGTTAATTGGCGTCTCATCCTTTAGAATAATTTTCAACTCAATGTTCGTTAACTTCTTTTGATTCCTGCCTGGTTTATATTCTCCAATGATTTTTTCGACATTTACTCGCGCTTGCAAATCAGCTAAAGGATCGATATCCAAATCATTTATGGTTTCAATATTCATAATTGTAGCAATTTCTGCAGATTCACTAGAAAATTTTTTTGATGGTTAAGCCATCGCGGTTAATGATAACTTCGCATTGAAGACAAAATTCTTCTCCTAGGATAACTTCAACATTAAGGCAACCCGTAGGAACGACATGGAAAAGAACGTCGAATTTACTATTGTCAATCTCTATTGTCACATTAAATTTACCCATTGATTTAATCCCATTCCCTGTCCTTTTTGGTCCAAAACCTACAAAAGTCAAATTCGTCGGGTAAAGTATTGGTTGCTTTAGTTTTTTGTATACATCGTGTGTTATTACGTTATATCTACTACCTGTATCTATAAGAGAATTAAAATAATAATCATAAATTTTTACTTCTTTAATCATAGGATTAGTTTTTACATCAAACATTCTTAAATTAATATTTTTATCTTGAGTTTTATCAACTTTTTTGTCTTTATTACATTCTACAGCTTTGTGGCCAAATTTATTGCAATTAAAACATTTGAGGCCTTTTCCTTTATGTTCACAATTTTTTGATAAATGGCCCTCATTTCCACAATTAAAACATTTTATATTACTTGTATTTTCCTTTTTTTCTTTTATATGAGAAGCCAAATTAGTACTATTTTTTACATTTTCATTGAATTTATTTTCTTTCTTTACTCTTGACCTAAAAAAATCATAATTAAATAATTTTACTTTAAAATCTTGGATATCTTTTGCTCCGTATAACATTGATTTATTAGTATTAAAGTCATTAATGCCATCTATAATATACTGAATTAAAGAACTATCATCAATAACTCCTTTTGATGCTAAATCCCTCATTCTAAAAAAATACTCTTTAATTCCTTTATCTTTCTTCATTTTGCTTTCATATAATATTTTATGCAACTGTGCGCTATTAACAGAAGTTTTAAATTCTTAAATCAAAATTTTCTTAAGCTTACTATAAGTTGTAACATTTCTTTCACCTTTTATAAATGTTGCTGCTATCCCTTTTAATAATTTCTTAGCATAAATCATCTTTTCAAAGTCATCCCATTGCATAAACATAGCGAATTCATCGAACTCACTTATCCATGTTTCTACACGAATGTTGTCATCGCCACTAAAAGAACGCATTGTATCCTCAATATCACGGAAAGACATTACAAACTTTGCTGTTTTGCTGCTGGATTGGCAATGATTACCTCTATTGTGTTGTGCAAATGATACGAAATTATCAGAATTCATGCTGCTGCTTCTTTCTAAATTTTGAGTCGTTGCTTCTTTATTTCGGACTTCTGCTACCGCTGCCGCCACTGTTGCATCGTGCTCTTCGTCCTCCTCCCTTTCTTCAGTACCATCATCATCGGTTTCGTCGTCGCTATCATCGTCATCATTAACCGAGTTGTCTCTCAGCAACTGCCCCTTACGCAAGTTTTCGAAGATGTGCTCAAACATGTTGTCAACCTCATAGCTCAAACCAAGGAGATTACAAACACAAACGAGGTCATTCTCTGACAAGTTGGCTTGCACATAAGCTTTAATGCTCGAATGACGCTGATCGCTTGAGTCAAAATCAAAACCTTCGAACTTGCGTAAATTTTGACGGTTCGAACGATTGCCAGCATTAGAAAATACAAATTTGTATAACTTCTCTACACTCTCTTTCTTACTCGAGCGTAAGCTGTGTAGGATGTGCTCAAAATCAGATAAAGAAGCCATTTTTCAATTTCGTTGAGTTATTTATTATATTCGTCTTCACTTTCTTCTTTGTTGTTGGATTTAATTTATATTTTTTTTTCTGGCCGTCGTTTTGATGCCAGCGTCTCTAAGAACAAATTTTCGTCGTGTTGTTGCCGACTCGTCTTTTCTTTTTTTTATATCGTAAACGTCGTTGTTTATTATTATTATTATTATTATTATTATTATTATTATTATTATTATTATTATTATTATTATTATTATTATTATTATTATTATTATTATTATTATTATTATTATTATTATTATTATTATTATTATTATTATTATTATTATTATTATTATTATTATTATTATTATTATTATTATTATTATTATTATTATTATTATTATTATTATTATTATTATTATTATTATTATTATTATTATTATTATTATTATTATTATTATTATTATTATTATTATTATTATTATTATTATTATTATTATTATTATTATTATTATTATTATTATTATTATTATTATTATTATTATTATTATTATTATTATTATTATTATTATTATTATTATTATTATTATTATTATTATTATTATTATTATTATTATTATTATTATTATTATTATTATTATTATTATTATTATTATTATTATTATTATTATTATTATTATTATTATTATTATTATTATTATTATTATTATTATAATTATTATTATTATTATTATTATTATTATTATTATTATTATTATTATTATTATTATTATTATTATTAT
>OY986436.1:124526811-124534311 GCA_963920525.1 Dichetophora obliterata | reverse complement strand
TATTATTATTATTATTATTATTATTATTATTATTATTATTATTATTATTATTATTATTATTATTATTATTATTATTATTATTATTATTATTATTATTATTATTATTATTATTATTATTATTATTATTATTATTATTATTATTATTATTATTATTATTATTATTATTATTATTATTATTATTATTATTATTATTATTATTATTATTATTATTATTATTATTATTATTATTATTATTATTATTATTATTATTATTATTATTATTATTATTATTATTATTATTATTATTATTATTATTATTATTATTATTATTATTATTATTATTATTATTATTATTATTATTATTATTATTATTATTATTATTATTATTATTATTATTATTATTATTATTATTATTATTATTATTATTATTATTATTATTATTATTATTATTATTATTATTATTATTATTATTATTATTATTATTATTATTATTATTATTATTATTATTATTATTATTATTATTATTATTATTATTATTATTATTATTATTATTATTATTATTATTATTATTATTATTATTATTATTATTATTATTATTATTATTATTATTATTATTATTATTATTATTATTATTATTATTATTATTATTATTATTATTATTATTATTATTATTATTATTATTATTATTATTATTATTATTATTATTATTATTATTATTATTATTATTATTATTATTATTATTATTATTATTATTATTATTATTATTATTATTATTATTATTATTATTATTATTATTATTATTATTATTATTATTATTATTATTATTATTATTATTATTATTATTATTATTATTATTATTATTATTATTATTATTATTATTATTATTATTATTATTATTATTATTATTATTATTATTATTATTATTATTATTATTATTATTATTATTATTATTATTATTATTATTATTATTATTATTATTATTATTATTATTATTATTATTATTATTATTATTATTATTATTATTATTATTATTATTATTATTATTATTATTATTATTATTATTATTATTATTATTATTATTATTATTATTATTATTATTATTATTATTATTATTATTATTATTATTATTATTATTATTATTATTATTATTATTATTATTATTATTATTATTATTATTATTATTATTATTATTATTATTATTATTATTATTATTATTATTATTATTATTATTATTATTATTATTATTATTATTATTATTATTATTATTATTATTATTATTATTATTATTATTATTATTATTATTATTATTATTATTATTATTATTATTATTATTATTATTATTATTATTATTATTATTATTATTATTATTATTATTATTATTATTATTATTATTATTATTATTATTATTATTATTATTATTATTATTATTATTATTATTATTATTATTATTATTATTATTATTATTATTATTATTATTATTATTATTATTATTATTATTATTATTATTATTATTATTATTATTATTATTATTATTATTATTATTATTATTATTATTATTATTATTATTATTATTATTATTATTATTATTATTATTATTATTATTATTATTATTATTATTATTATTATTATTATTATTATTATTATTATTATTATTATTATTATTATTATTATTATTATTATTATTATTATTATTATTATTATTATTATTATTATTATTATTATTATTATTATTATTATTATTATTATTATTATTATTATTATTATTATTATTATTATTATTATTATTATTATTATTATTATTATTATTATTATTATTATTATTATTATTATTATTATTATTATTATTATTATTATTATTATTATTATTATTATTATTATTATTATTATTATTATTATTATTATTATTATTATTATTATTATTATTATTATTATTATTATTATTATTATTATTATTATTATTATTATTATTATTATTATTATTATTATTATTATTATTATTATTATTATTATTATTATTATTATTATTATTATTATTATTATTATTATTATTATTATTATTATTATTATTATTATTATTATTATTATTATTATTATTATTATTATTATTATTATTATTATTATTATTATTATTATTATTATTATTATTATTATTATTATTATTATTATTATTATTATTATTATTATTATTATTATTATTATTATTATTATTATTATTATTATTATTATTATTATTATTATTATTATTATTATTATTATTATTATTATTATTATTATTATTATTATTATTATTATTATTATTATTATTATTATTATTATTATTATTATTATTATTATTATTATTATTATTATTATTATTATTATTATTATTATTATTATTATTATTATTATTATTATTATTATTATTATTATTATTATTATTATTATTATTATTATTATTATTATTATTATTATTATTATTATTATTATTATTATTATTATTATTATTATTATTATTATTATTATTATTATTATTATTATTATTATTATTATTATTATTATTATTATTATTATTATTATTATTATTATTATTATTATTATTATTATTATTATTATTATTATTATTATTATTATTATTATTATTATTATTATTATTATTATTATTATTATTATTATTATTATTATTATTATTATTAATTATTATTATTATTATTATTATTATTATTATTATTATTATTATTATTATTATTATTATTATTATTATTATTATTATTATTATTATTATTATTATTATTATTATTATTATTATTATTATTATTATTATTATTATTATTATTATTATTATTATTATTATTATTATTATTATTATTATTATTATTATTATTATTATTATTATTATTATTATTATTATTATTATTATTATTATTATTATTATTATTATTATTATTATTATTATTATTATTATTATTATTATTATTATTATTATTATTATTATTATTATTATTATTATTATTATTATTATTATTATTATTATTATTATTATTATTATTATTATTATTATTATTATTATTATTATTATTATTATTATTATTATTATTATTATTATTATTATTATTATTATTATTATTATTATTATTATTATTATTATTATTATTATTATTATTATTATTATTATTATTATTATTATTATTATTATTATTATTATTATTATTATTATTATTATTATTATTATTATTATTATTATTATTATTATTATTATTATTATTATTATTATTATTATTATTATTATTATTATTATTATTATTATTATTATTATTATTATTATTATTATTATTATTATTATTATTATTATTATTATTATTATTATTATTATTATTATTATTATTATTATTATTATTATTATTATTATTATTATTATTATTATTATTATTATTATTATTATTATTATTATTATTATTATTATTATTATTATTATTATTATTATTATTATTATTATTATTATTATTATTATTATTATTATTATTATTATTATTATTATTATTATTATTATTATTATTATTATTATTATTATTATTATTATTATTATTATTATTATTATTATTATTATTATTATTATTATTATTATTATTATTATTATTATTATTATTATTATTATTATTATTATTATTATTATTATTATTATTATTATTATTATTATTATTATTATTATTATTATTATTATTATTATTATTATTATTATTATTATTATTATTATTATTATTATTATTATTATTATTATTATTATTATTATTATTATTATTATTATTATTATTATTATTATTATTATTATTATTATTATTATTATTATTATTATTATTATTATTATTATTATTATTATTATTATTATTATTATTATTATTATTATTATTATTATTATTATCATTATTATTATTATTATTATTATTATTATTATTATTATTATTATTATTATTATTATTATTATTATTATTATTATTATTATTATTATTATTATTATTATTATTATTATTATTATTATTATTATTATTATTATTATTATTATTATTATTATTATTATTATTATTATTATTATTATTATTATTATTATTATTATTATTATTATTATTATTATTATTATTATTATTATTATTATTATTATTATTATTATTATTATTATTATTATTATTATTATTATTATTATTATTATTATTATTATTATTATTATTATTATTATTATTATTATTATTATTATTATTATTATTAGTCGCCCTGCTCGAAACACCGCCAAAAAGAGCACACGCAAGTGGAATGCCTCTAAATTGAACCCAGACGCTTTTCTTGCCGAAATAGATGCAAACCCCCAAATAAGTTTTGCTTCAAATAACGCAAGGTCCATAGTAAACCAAACTATGAGAACAATCGAGAGAGCTTGCGAAAAGTCAATGCCGAAAATAAAAACATGTAGGCACAAAAACTCCGTCTACTGGTGGACGGAAGAAATAGCGCAACTGAGACAAGCATGCTTGCAGAGTCGGAGAAGGTATACCAGAGCAAGACGCTTAGGTGCAGCTTTATCCGAAAATGATGAGTTTAAGATAGCCAAGAACAATCTCAAACAAGCTATCATATCGAGCAAAAAAAAAAAGTGGGAGGAACTCCGAAATGACATTAACAACGACCCCTGGGGGCTCGGATACAAGATTGTTATGCGAAAGCTCGTATCAAAACCACCAATGCTTGAGTTAGAAGCAGATAAAATGGACAACATCGTAAATGTCCTTTTTCCCACGCATGACGTAACAGAAGAAGTCTTGGAGATCCCTCAGGATGATTCGCCTCCACTTTTTACAGAAGACGAGCTCAAGCTAGCCGCGAGAACGCTTAAAAATAAAAAAGCACCCGGCCTTGACGGCGTCCCATCAGAGATTTTGAAAATTCTTGCAATCTCGAGACCCAACGTACTGCTAAGCATGTACAACGCTTGCTTAACAGAAGGCATTTTTCCAGAAATATGGAAGAGACAAAGTCTTGTACTCATCAGCAAGGGAAAAGGAAACCCAGAGTCTCCTTCGGCCTATAGACCCCTTTGCATGCTTGACACATCTGGTAAGCTACTAGAAAGACTTCTTAAGCCTCGCCTTGCGACAGCAATTAACATTAGTGGGGGACTGTCCCCAAGACAGCATGGCTTTAGACCCGGTAGGTCTACAATTGGAGCTATCACAGAAGCCCTGACAAGCTTCGAAGATGCACAAACTAGGAACCACTACTCAAGGGGAATCGTCTTACTGGCGACCCTAGATGTAAGAAACGCCTTTAATAGCGTCAGCTGGAAAAATATAATTTTCGCTCTGGAAAATCGCTTCCAAATCCCGTCGTATCTAATGAGAATGATGCGAAACTATCTTAAGGATCGCAAACTTACTTACGAAACCACAAGCGGTCCCAGACAAAAACAGATAACGTCAGGGGCTGCACAAGGGTCAATTCTCGGCCTGGAACGTAAGTTACGACGAAATCCTTCGTATGGATATGCCCGATGATACATATCTTGTCGGGTACGCAGATGATATCGCAGCTATTATCACCGCACGAGACACCACAGACGCACAAAGAAAGCTCAATCAGGTCATGCTTAGAACAAAAGCGTGGCTGGACTCTCACGGCCTCCAACTGGCTACAGAAAAAACTGAGCTCCTTCTTCTCACAAGAAAGCATATCCCACTAGAAGTAGAGCTGAGGGTATGCGCGAACACTATCACTACCCAGAAGGTGGTAAACTACCTAGGGATAAGGCTTGATAACAAGCTATCCTACTGGGCGTAGATACAATATGCAGCGACGAAAGCAGCCCAAATAACAGCATGGCTTAGCCAGTTAATGGCAAACATAGGCGGTCCTATGCAGAGTAAGAGAAAGTTGTTAATGTCGACAACACACTCCATACTCCTGTATGGAAGTGAGCTGTGGGCTGATGTTCTGAAAACGACACGCAAAAGAAAGCCCCTATCGGCAGTACAGAGAACGGCAGCCCTACGGGTAGCTTCAGCGTACCGCACGGTTTCTGAAGCTGCAGTATTAGTGATCAGTGGAACCATACCAATCGATCTTCTAGCACAAGAGCGCAAAACGTTATGGGAACTGAAGAAGGAACACAATAACGACAGAATGACCAAGCAGGCGGTTCAGCTACAGACCCTGCGACGGTGGCAAGACCGATGGGACACTGACACCAAAGGCAGGTGGACAGCAAAATTAGTCCCCCACCTAGATAGATGGTATAATCGAGAATTCGGTGAGGTAAACTTTTACATCACGCAGTTCCTGTCAGGCCACGGGTACTTTCGAAAGTACCTTCACAAAATGGGAAAAGAAAAAAAAAGTCCCGATTGTATCTATGGCGACGGACAGCTAGATGACGCAGAGCACACCTTCTTCCAATGTGCACGGTGGCAAGGGGAGCGTAACGCCCTTATATTAATAGTAGGCGTTTTCAACGTAGATCGCGTGCTTGATATTATGGTCAGCAGCGAAGAAAACTGGAAATGCGTAGCCAGATGCGTTGAAAATATTCTACGAAAAAAGAAACGCGATCTGGAAGCTGCCGAGCTACCGGTGGAAAGTAGATAGTGGTAGCTTGGCTAGCTGTAGCGAAATAAAGCGCTGCAGGCAGCTGATCTTGACCTATAACTTGAATGAGGAAATGTGAACCTCGAAGGCAAGAAAGGCAGAAGCGGAGGCCCGGACGCGGGTTTTTACAGATGCTGGCTCACACAGCCAAATACAGGGACCACCCCGAAGTAATGCGAAAGCGGTTCCGGGGTGGGAAAAACTCCCGTATAAGAAGGAGGTGGTTTAGTCGGTAGGCGCTAGCAATAGGCGACAGCGGATCCCGACACACCGGTCAAGGGACGAACTTGGCTGACGGTGCGTAACAGGCATTCCACCTGACCTTTTCCGCAAAAAAAAAAAAAAAAAAAATTATTATTATTATTATTATTATTATTATTATTATTATTATTATTATTATTATTATTATTATTATTATTATTATTATTATTATTATTATTATTATTATTATTATTATTATTATTATTATTATTATTATTATTATTATTATTATTATTATTATTATTATTATTATTATTATTATTATTATTATTATTATTATTATTATTATTATTATTATTATTATTATTATTATTATTATTATTATTATTATTATTATTATTATTATTATTATTATTATTATTATTATTATTATTATTATTATTATTATTATTATTATTATTATTATTATTATTATTATTATTATTATTATTATTATTATTATTATTATTATTATTATTATTATTATTATTATTATTATTATTATTATTATTATTATTATTATTATTATTATTATTATTATTATTATTATTATTATTATTATTATTATTATTATTATTATTATTATTATTATTATTATTATTATTATTATTATTATTATTATTATTATTATTATTATTATTATTATTATTATTATTATTATTATTATTATTATTATTA
>OY986436.1:124519311-124521811 GCA_963920525.1 Dichetophora obliterata | reverse complement strand
AACTCTGCGTATCTACTTCGCTTTTCGTTATAAGTACGGCTGATGTTCCTGTTAGCTGGAATCGCCACGTCGATGAAGACAGCCTTGTGCTGTTTTTTATCGACGATTGTGAGATCTGGTCGGTTATGAAGCCTTGTGTGGTCAGTGTGTATTGTACGATCATAGTAAATTTTAGCGTTGTCATTTTCTACTACTGGTGAGGGCTCATATTTATAATAAGGTGTGTTTTCTACTGGAATTTTGTGCTTTTCAAGAAGTTTTTTATGTAGGATTTTGGCGACGTTGTTACAAGAAGTTTTTTATGTAGGATTTTGGCGACGTTGTTATGTCTTTTCGTATATTCTGTTTGAGCTAGACATTTACAGGCTGATACGATGTGGTCTATCGTCTCTGGTTGGATCCCGCATCTACGGCAAGTATCTTCTTGTATGTTTGAGTCTTTCATAACATGTTTCTTGTAGGATTTAGTGGGGATTACTCGGTCTTGTATCGCTATCATGAATGCTTCAGTTTCACCATATAATTCACCATTTAATAACCATCTGTGTGATAACAGTTTGTCAACATTATCGTTATTAATGGATCTATAGTACTGTCCATGTATCGGTTTGATTGACCACATTTGTGCCCTTTGATCTTTGTCGATTGCTCGCCTTTCGAAACCCCCCTCTTAGTTTAATGGTGTTAAATTTTTGTCTATTTCATTTAAGATTTTAATTAGGTTTGATCTTGTAGATTTTTGGTAAAAGTAATTCCTAAGTGACTGGATCTGGTTGTCATGAAGTATTTGTATGTCTGTGAGACCTCTTCCTCCTTCTCTCCTGGATGTGATCATTCTTTCACAGCATGATTTTGGGTGGTGAAGTTTATAGGATGTGAGCATTGTTCGAATTTTCCTTTGCAATGCTTGGAGTTCAGTGGTACTCCATTTTATTATACCGAAGCTATATGTTAATATAGGGAGGGCATATGTATTAATAGCTTTTATGACATGCTTTCCACTGAGGTTGGTCTTTGCTATTTTATGCATGCGTGACTTAAACTCACTAGTTAGGTTGTTCTTAACAGCTTTCTTATCGATACGGTTATTTTGAACCATGCCCAAGTACTTATAGACTTCATTTTCCTCCATTTCTTTAATATTTTGAATATCTTGATCTTGTGTTTTAGTCACCTTTCCTCTAGTGATACATACTGTCTTACATTTATCCAAACCGAACTTCATGTTTATGTCATCACTGAATACTGAGACTATTTTAACTAGTTGGTCTAGGTGTTGTTTGGATGATGCATAGATTTTAAGATCATGCATGTATAGAAGGTGGCTCAATATTTCCAGGTCGGCGTTGGTTCTTACCCTAACTCCATATTTGCTCTTTATTAGGAGGTTACTAAGAGGATTAAGTGCCAGACAAAACCAGAGTGGTGATAGACAGTCTCCTTGGAATATACCACACTTAATCTTAATGTTTGATGTTCGGATCTGTTCAGATTTTGATCTTATTTCAATTTTTGTTCTCCATTGTTCCATGTTGCGTTTTAGAAAATTTGTAATCCTCGGGTGGATCTTATAAATTTCCAATACTTCTATCAGCCAAGTATGTGGAATACTATCAAAGGCCTTTTGATAGTCGATGAAACAGGTGTGCAGGTTCTTACTACGGCTTGTTGTATGCTCCAAAATAATCTGGTCGATAGTAAGTTGTTCTTTACAGCCTTTCGCGTTTTTACTGCATCCTTTCTGCTCTTCGCATAATATATTGTTGCGTGTGACATGATCGTATATTAGAAGATTGAGACAGGCAGTCATAATTTTGTACATAGTTGGTAGGCATGTAATTGGCCTTCCATTTGCAGGGTTGTTTTCAAAGCCTTTGCCTTTTGGTAGGAGGTATGTTATTCCATTTGTAAGATAAGATGGAAACTTATCAGGATCGTGTGGGCAGTCATTCAATAGCAAAGTAAGCTTTTCGTGCACTGCTGTCAGTCTTTTGAACCAAAAATTTTGAATCTTATCCAATCCAGGTGCTTTCCAATTGTGGGTTTTGGATATAATTTGTTTAACTTGTTGTACTGTAAAAATATGATTCGGCATGTTTTCCAAAGACTGGTAATTAAGTTTTTCGAGTTTGATCCATTCAGCATTTTTATTGTGTGTTGCTTGGTTTGACCATAATGATGACCAGTACTGCTCTGTGTCTTCTTTGGTTGGTAATTTGCCTTCATCAGCATCCATTGTGGTTCTCAGTGTACGGTAAAAGTTCTTTTCGTTGGTTTTGAACAATTTGTTATTTTCTCGTCTCTGATTTGACAGCTTGTATTTGCGTTGCTTTGCAGTTTGAACCGACAGTTTTTGCTTTACGGTGTCCATTATTAATAATGCATTTGAATTGTTGAGTTCGTATCGTGAGTGCCTGTTATGCCTTTCATAGATTCTTCGCATTTTGTGGCGAAGCCTTCTTGAATGAGTTCCGCTTATATACTTTTTTAGTCTTTCTAT
>OY986436.1:124496811-124514311 GCA_963920525.1 Dichetophora obliterata | reverse complement strand
GGAGCAGAGAAAGAGGGAAAGCTTGCTGAAGCTGCTAAACGTCAGCCGTCAGCCCAAGTATCAACACCTATGACGACAAACGCAAAACGAGCTGCTTCAAGTCCGTTAGCACAAGGGACTAAAAAGAGGCCTAAAGAAACGGAAGCTGTAACAAACGAAACAAGTAGAGATCCAGAAGAAGATGCACAATGGAAGACTGTAACACACAAGAAGAAAAAATCAAAAGTATTACAGCAACAAGCCGAAAAAGAGAACAAGAAAGAAAAAATGAAGGGAGAAGGTAAACAAAAATAAGTACGCCTGCGACAAAAACCAGAGGTACCTTGTCAACAAAACGATAAAGAGAAGAAGGATGGAAACAAGAGAGGAGGAAGGAAGCAGATTAAAGCACGCCCCCTAGAAAAACCAGTTGCATTTCTGGTTCAACCAGCAGACGGCCACAGCTACGCCGACACTTTAAAGAATCTGCGACAGAGGGTAAAACCAGAAATCTCAGACATTGCCATCCGCTCGATCCGGAAAACGAAAACTGGAGCCATTCTTTTAGAATTGGGAAAAGGCGGAAGCAAGGATGAATTCCGAGAGGCAATAAAAAAAACACTGGGAGATGATGCAACCGTTACTGACCTTAAGCCAACGGTGACAATCGAAGTACGCGACCTGGATAGCTTTACCGACAAAGACGAGGAAGTAGTCGCCATTAGAAAAGCGCTCAAAAACCCAGGAGCAGAGGTGGGAGTAGCTATATCGCGCACTGACAGCAGAGAACAACGATGTGCATACGTTACGCTTCCAACGGAAAGTGCAAATGTCATCCTAAAAGAACGGCGTGTACTTATCGGCTGGACAAGTTGCAGAGTAAAATATCTTGAAGATACTAAGCGCTGCTACAGATGCTTCGGCACTGGACATGTCCAGTCAAGCTGCACTAGCCCTGATCGGAAAGGCCAAGGCTTATGTATACGCTGTGGAGAAGCAGGACACAAGCTAAAAGAATGCAGCAACCCTCCAAAATGCTTCTTATGCCATCATGAGGGCCGGGCTTCAGTAGACCACCTACCGGGCTCCCGCAAGTGTGAAGCCAATAAGAAGAAATAAGAATACTTCAGGCGAATATGCATAGAAGTAGGACGGCAGACGCTCTTCTCTCGCAGCTGGTTCTAGATAGAGATGCAGATGTTGTTATTATCAGCGAACAATACAAAGAAAAAATAAGCGGAATCTGGGTGGAAGACTGTTCAAAGACAGCAGCCATTTGGCTCCCGGCTGAGAGCAAGCTCCGAATAAAGGGAAGCGGTGCAGGAAACGGCTTCGTTTGGATTCTTGGCCACAACTTTACCCTAATGAGTTGCTACTTAACCCCCAGCGATAATATAGAAGACTTTCAGGCCAAACTCGACTGCATAGAAGACAAAATTCTGCAGATCGGAGGAGAGTTTATTGTCGCAGGAGACTTTAATTCTCAGGCGATTGAATGGGGTATGCCTTCAACCAATCATAGAGGAAGACGAGGCCTAGAAGTCGCAAATACTGGAACTGCCACCACTTTCCGAAGACCGGGATGCAATGCTACAACTCCAGATATCACACTAGTATCTGAGAAAATGGCTCACAGGCTAAAATCGTGGAAAGTCCTTGAAGACTTTAAAGGCAGCGACCACCAATACATATCATACTGTGTAAATATGTGAAGTCGCCCTGCTCGAAACACCGCCAAAAAGAGCACACGCAAGTGGAATGCCTCTAAATTGAACCCAGACGCATTTCTTGCCGAAATAGATGCAAACCCCCAAATAAGTTTTGCTTCAAATAACGCAAGGTCCATAGTAAACCAAACTATGAGAACAATCGAGAGAGCTTGCGAAAAGTCAATGCCGAAAATAAAAACATGTAGGCACAAAAACTCCGTCTACTGGTGGACGGAAGAAATAGCGCAACTGAGACAAGCATGCTTGCAGAGTCGGAGAAGGTATACCAGAGCAAGACGCTTAGGTGCAGCTTTATCCGAAAATGATGAGTTTAAGATAGCCAAGAACAACCTCAAACAAGCTATCATATCGAGCAAAAAAACAAAGTGGGAGGACCTCCGAAATGACATTAACAACGACCCTTGGGGGCTCGGATACAAGATTGTTATGCGAAAGCTCGTATCAAAACCACCAATGCTTGAGTTAGAAGCAGATAAAATGGACCACATCGTAAATGTCCTTTTTCCCACGCATGACGTAACAGAAGAAGTCTTGGAGATCCCTCAGAATGATTCGCCTCCACTTTTTACAGAAGACGAGCTCAAGCTAGCCGCAAGAAAGCTTAAAAATAAAAAAGCACCCGGCCTTGACGGCGTCCCATCAGAGATTTTGAAAATACTTGCAATCCCGAGACCCAACGTACTGCTAAGCATGTACAACGCTTGCTTAACAGAAGGCATTTTTCCAGAAATATGGAAGAGACAAAGTCTAGTACTCATCAGCAAGAGAAAAGGAAACCCAGAGTCTCCTTCGGCCTACAGACCCCTCTGCATGCTTGACACATCTGGAAAGCTACTAGAAAGACTGCTTAAGCCTCGCCTTGCGACAGCAATTAACACTAGTGGGGGGCTGTCCCCAAGACAGCATGGCTTTAGACCCGGTAGGTCTACAATTGGAGCTATCACAGAAGCCCTGACAAGCTTCGAAGATGCACAAACTAGGAATCACTACTCAAGGGGAATCGTCTTACTGGCGACCCTAGATGTAAGAAACGCCTTTGATAGCGTCAGCTGGAAAAATATAATTTTCGCTCTGGAAAATCGCTTCCAAATCCCGTCGTATCTAATGAGAATGATGCGAAACTATCTTAAGGATCGCAAACTTACTTACGAAACCACAAGCGGTCCCAGACAAAAACAGATAACGTCAGGGGCTGCACAAGGGTCAATTCTCGGCCCAGATCTTTGGAACGTAAGTTACGACGAAATCCTTCGTATGGATATGCCCGATGATACATATCTTGTCGGGTACGCAGATGATATCGCAGCTATTATCACCGCACGAGACACCACAGACGCACAAAGAAAGCTCAATCAGGTCATGCTTAGAACAAAAGCGTGGCTGGACTCTCACGGCCTCCAACTGGCTACAGAAAAAACTGAGCTCCTTCTTCTCACAAGAAAGCATATCCCACTAGAAGTAGAGCTGAGGGTATGCGCGAACACTATCACTACCCAGAAGGTGGTAAACTACCTAGGGATAAGGCTTGATAACAAGCTATCCTACTGGGCGCAGATACAATATGCAGCGACGAAAGCAGCCCAAATAACAGCATGGCTTAGCCATTTAATGGCGAACATAGGCGGTCCTATGCAGAGTAAGAGAAAGTTGTTAATGTCGACAACACACTCCATACTTCTGTATGGAAGTGAGCTGTGGGCTAATGTTCTGAAAACGACACGCAAAAGAAAGCCCCAATCGGCAGTACAGAGAACGGCAGCCCTACGGGTAGCTTCAGCGTACCGCACGGTTTCTGAAGCTGCAGTATTAGTGATCTGTGGAACCATACCAATCGATCTTCTAGCACAAGAGCGCAAAACGTTATGGGAACTGAAGAAGGAAAACAATAACGACAGAATGACAAAGCAGGCGGTTCAGCTACAGACCCTGCGACGGTGGCAAGACCGATGGGACACTGACACCAAAGGCAGGTGGACAGCAAAATTAGTCCCCCACCTAGATAGATGGTATAATCGAGAATTCGTTGAGGTAAACTTTTACATCACGCAGTTCCTGTCAGGCCACGGGTACTTTCGAAAGTACCTTCACAAAATGGGAAAAGTAGAAAGTCCCGATTGTATCTATGGCGACGGACAGCTAGATGACGCAGAGCACACCTTCTTCCAATGTGCACGGTGGCAAGCGGAGCGTAACGCCCTTATATTAATAGTAGGCGTTTTCAACGTAGATCGCGTGCTTGATATTATGGTCAGCAGCGAAGAAAACTGGAAATGCGTAGCCAGATGCGTTGAAAATATTCTACGAAAAAGAAACGCGATCTGGAAGCTGCCGAGCTACCCGTGGAAAGTAGATAGTGGTAGCTTGGCTAGCTGTGGCGAAATAAAGCGCTGCAGGCAGCTGATCTCCCGTATATGAAGGAGGTAGTTTAGTCGGTAGGCGCTAGCAATAGGCGACAGCGGATACCGACACACCGGTCAAGGGACGAACTTGGCTGACGGTGCGTAACAGGCATTCCACCTGACCTTTTCCACAAAAAAAAAAAAAAAAAATTATTATTATTATTATAATTATTATTATTATTATTATTATTATTATTATTATTATTATTATTATTATTATTATTATTATTATTATTATTATTATTATTATTATTATTATTATTATTATTATTATTATTATTATTATTATTATTATTATTATTATTATTATTATTATTATTATTATTATTATTATTATTATTATTATTATTATTATTATTATTATTATTATTATTATTATTATTATTATTATTATTATTATTATTATTATTATTATTATTATTATTATTATTATTATTATTATTATTATTATTATTATTATTATTATTATTATATTATTATTATTATTATTATTATTATTATTATTATTATTATTATTATTATAATTATTATTATTATTATTATTATTATTATTATTATTATTATTATTATTATTATTATTATTATTATTATTATTATTATTATTATTATTATTATTATTATTATTATTATTATTATTATTATTATTATTATTATTATTATTATTATTATTATTATTATTATTATTATTATTATTATTATTATTATTATTATTATTATTATTATTATTATTATTATTATTATTATTATTATTATTATTATTATTATTATTATTATTATTATTATTATTATTATTATTATTATTATTATTATTATTATTATTATTATTATTATTATTATTATTATTATTATTATTATTATTATTATTATTATTATTATTATTATTATTATTATTATTATTATTATTATTATTATTATTATTATTATTATTATTATTATTATTATTATTATTATTATTATTATTATTATTATTATTATTATTATTATTATTATTATTATTATTATTATTATTATATTATTATTATTATTATTATTATTATTATTATTATTATTATTATTATTATTATTATTATTATTATTATTATTATTATTATTATTATTATTATTATTATTATTATTATTATTATTATTATTATTATTATTATTATTATTATTATTATTATTATTATTATTATTATTATTATTATTATTATTATTATTATTATTATTATTATTATTATTATTATCATTATTATCATTATTTTTATTATTATTATTTATTATTATTATTATTATTATTATTATTATTATTATTATTATTATTATTATTATTATTATTATTATTATTATTATTATTATTATTATTATTATTATTATTATTATTATTATTATTATTATTATTATTATTATTATTATTATTATTATTATTATTATTATTATTATTATTATTATTATTATTATCATTATTATTATATTATTATTATTATTATTATTATTATTATAATTATTATGTACTATTATTATTGTTATTATTATTATTATTATTATTATTATTATTATTATTATTATTATTATTATTATTATTATTATTATTATTATTATTATTATTATTATTATTATTATTATTATTATTATTATTATTATTATTATTATTATTATTATTATTATTATTATTATTATTATTATTATTATTATTATTATTATTATTATTATTATTATTATTATTATTATTATTATTATTATTATTATTATTATTATTATTATTATTATTATTATTATTATTATTATTATTATTATTATTATTATTATTATTATTATTATTATTATTATTATTATTATTATTATTATTATTATTATTATTATTATTATTATTATTATTATTATTATTATTATTATTATTATTATTATTATTATTATTATTATTATTATTATTATATTATTATTATTATTATTATTATTATTATTATTATTATTATTATTATTATTATTATTATTATTATTATTATTATTATTATTATTATTATTATTATTATTATTATTATTATTATTATTATTATTATTATTATTATTATTATTATTATTATTATTATTATTATTATTATTATTATTATTATTATTATATTATTATTATTATTATTATTATTATTATTATTATTATTATTATTATTATTATTATTATTATTATTATTATTATTATTATATTATTATTATATTATTATTATTATTATTATTATTATTATTATTATTATTATTATTATTATTATTATTATTATTATTATTATTATTATTATTATTATTATTATTATTATTATTATTATTATTATTATTATTATTATTATTATTATTATTATTATTATTATTATTATTATTAATTATTATTATATTATTATTATTATTATTATTATTATTATTATTATTATTATTATTATTATTATTATTATTATTATTATTATTATTATTATTATTATTATTATTATTATTATTATTATTATTATTATTATTATTATTATTATTATTATTATTATTATTATTATTATTATTATTATTATTATTATTATTATTATTATTATTATTATTATTATTATTATTATTATTATTATTATTATTATTATTATTATTATTATTATTATTATTATTATTATTATTATTATTATTATTATTATTATTATTATTATTATTATTATTATTATTATTATTATTATTATTATTATTATTATTATTATTATTATTATTATTATTATTATTATTATTATTATTATTATTATTATTATTATTATTATTATTATTATTATTATTATTATTATTATTATTATTATTATTATTATTATTATTATTATTATTATTATTATTATTATTATTATTATTATTATTATTATTATTATTATTATTATTATTATTATTATTATTATTATTATTATTATTATTATTATTATTATTATTATTATTATTATTATTATTATTATTATTATTATTATTATTATTATTATTATTATTATTATTATTATTATTATTATTATTATTATTATTATTATTATTATTATTATTATTATTATTATTATTATTATTATTATTATTATTATTATTATTATTATTATTATTATTATTATTATTATTATTATTATTATTATTATTATTATTATTATTATTATTATTATTATTATTATTATTATTATTATTATTATTATTATTATTATTATTTTTATTATTATTATTATTATTATTATTCCCGCAAGGGAGGATTATATTTATACAATCCTTCGGGCCTTACGAACCCGCGGACCCTAGTTACAAAAAATCCAGAAGCGTCTGACCCATATTGGGTGGCTTTCTGGTCTGCGTCTGTACCGTAGCGGTCGGCAGTATCAAAACCTAGGCACTGATTTGGAAAACGGTGTCGCCTAAGGACTCATTTCTGAAGCGAACCTTGTCCCTCCGGGAGATAAGTCATCGCAGTCGACAGACCAAACGCGTCGCCGTCTAGGGATCAATTCCCGAAGTGAGCCTTTTCTTTCTGGAAGGAGAAGTTATTGCGGCCGGCAGACCAAATGCGTCGTCGTCTAGGGACCAATTCCCGAAGCGGACCCTTTTCTTCCGAGGTTTAAAGTGATCGCAGTCAGTAGACCGAATGCGTCGCCTCCTAGCGATCATTTCCCGAAGCGAACCTTTTCCTTTCGGGAAAATTAGTAGTCGCAGTCGACAGATCAAATGCGTCGCCGCCTAGGGACTAAGCCCAGGGACGAACCCCTTTCCTTTCAGCCTGATGACAACCCGGAAAGAACATTGATTATGATTTGGACACGATATTGACTATTTGCTATGGGCTGGAGGCTGCAGTATTCTGTTACCTTAGTAAGCAAAAGTGACATTTTGTTGAAATGGCTTTCAGGCAAATGCTGCAGCCGCCTCCGTCCCGTTAAAACTGTGGCTAGGCTTCAAGTACGTTCTGAACAAGTCGCCGTTAAGTTGGTGGTCCAGGTACAGTTGAGAGTGACTCCTGTTTTTACGCTTAGATTCCGGCTCTGAACATAGGCTCCCATAAAGACCTATGTCAACCCTTGCGTGACCTCACTGCTTGCAAAGACAACCACGGGGATTGCTTGAAGCGACTGGACAAATCATGGGAAGATAGCGGCTCGAAGCGGGGACCCAATAGAAATGACTTTACAACAACAAACAAAACAACAACAATTTGATGAGGAACCTGCAGGTATATTTGTAGGGAGCAAAAAGACACAGCGATCGCCGCCAAAAGGTTGCACTGCAGAAGGGCTGCTGATGCAAAAAGAAGCGATGCCATCCATCCATCAGCGATGCCATCAATCTCTTCACCAGCTCCGGCAATTCATAGCTCACCACGTCAGGAGTTCATTTTAAAAATGAGAGCATCAGAGTAAGAATCGCTTCAAGAGTGCAGAAAAGTGCTCAGGAAGATGAAAGCGGCCATGAAAAGGCAGAAAAATGTCAACATGGACATTAAGAACGGGGTTTCAGAGCTTGACGAATTGCTTGATGTGATTGCTAGCTACAGAAGAAACTGGACAGGAGCAGAGAAAGAGGGAAAGCTTGCTGAAGCTGCTAAACGTCAGCCGTCAGCCCAAGTATCAACACCTATGACGACAAACGCAAAACGAGCTGCTTCAAGTCCGTTAGCACAAGGGACTAAAAAGAGGCCTAAAGAAACGGAAGCTGTAACAAACGAAACAAGTAGAGATCCAGAAGAAGATGCACAATGGAAGACTGTAACACACAAGAAGAAAAAATCAAAAGTATTACAGCAACAAGCCGAAAAAGAGAACAAGAAAGAAAAAATGAAGGGAGAAGGTAAACAAAAATAAGTACGCCTGCGACAAAAACCAGAGGTACCTTGTCAACAAAACGATAAAGAGAAGAAGGATGGAAACAAGAGAGGAGGAAGGAAGCAGATTAAAGCACGCCCCCTAGAAAAACCAGTTGCATTTCTGGTTCAACCAGCAGACGGCCACAGCTACGCCGACACTTTAAAGAATCTGCGACAGAGGGTAAAACCAGAAATCTCAGACATTGCCATCCGCTCGATCCGGAAAACGAAAACTGGAGCCATTCTTTTAGAATTGGGAAAAGGCGGAAGCAAGGATGAATTCCGAGAGGCAATAAAAAAAACACTGGGAGATGATGCAACCGTTACTGACCTTAAGCCAACGGTGACAATCGAAGTACGCGACCTGGATAGCTTTACCGACAAAGACGAGGAAGTAGTCGCCATTAGAAAAGCGCTCAAAAACCCAGGAGCAGAGGTGGGAGTAGCTATATCGCGCACTGACAGCAGAGAACAACGATGTGCATACGTTACGCTTCCAACGGAAAGTGCAAATGTCATCCTAAAAGAACGGCGTGTACTTATCGGCTGGACAAGTTGCAGAGTAAAATATCTTGAAGATACTAAGCGCTGCTACAGATGCTTCGGCACTGGACATGTCCAGTCAAGCTGCACTAGCCCTGATCGGAAAGGCCAAGGCTTATGTATACGCTGTGGAGAAGCAGGACACAAGCTAAAAGAATGCAGCAACCCTCCAAAATGCTTCTTATGCCATCATGAGGGCCGGGCTTCAGTAGACCACCTACCGGGCTCCCGCAAGTGTGAAGCCAATAAGAAGAAATAAGAATACTTCAGGCGAATATGCATAGAAGTAGGACGGCAGACGCTCTTCTCTCGCAGCTGGTTCTAGATAGAGATGCAGATGTTGTTATTATCAGCGAACAATACAAAGAAAAAATAAGCGGAATCTGGGTGGAAGACTGTTCAAAGACAGCAGCCATTTGGCTCCCGGCTGAGAGCAAGCTCCGAATAAAGGGAAGCGGTGCAGGAAACGGCTTCGTTTGGATTCTTGGCCACAACTTTACCCTAATGAGTTGCTACTTAACCCCCAGCGATAATATAGAAGACTTTCAGGCCAAACTCGACTGCATAGAAGACAAAATTCTGCAGATCGGAGGAGAGTTTATTGTCGCAGGAGACTTTAATTCTCAGGCGATTGAATGGGGTATGCCTTCAACCAATCATAGAGGAAGACGAGGCCTAGAAGTCGCAAATACTGGAACTGCCACCACTTTCCGAAGACCGGGATGCAATGCTACAACTCCAGATATCACACTAGTATCTGAGAAAATGGCTCACAGGCTAAAATCGTGGAAAGTCCTTGAAGACTTTAAAGGCAGCGACCACCAATACATATCATACTGTGTAAATATGTGAAGTCGCCCTGCTCGAAACACCGCCAAAAAGAGCACACGCAAGTGGAATGCCTCTAAATTGAACCCAGACGCATTTCTTGCCGAAATAGATGCAAACCCCCAAATAAGTTTTGCTTCAAATAACGCAAGGTCCATAGTAAACCAAACTATGAGAACAATCGAGAGAGCTTGCGAAAAGTCAATGCCGAAAATAAAAACATGTAGGCACAAAAACTCCGTCTACTGGTGGACGGAAGAAATAGCGCAACTGAGACAAGCATGCTTGCAGAGTCGGAGAAGGTATACCAGAGCAAGACGCTTAGGTGCAGCTTTATCCGAAAATGATGAGTTTAAGATAGCCAAGAACAACCTCAAACAAGCTATCATATCGAGCAAAAAAACAAAGTGGGAGGACCTCCGAAATGACATTAACAACGACCCTTGGGGGCTCGGATACAAGATTGTTATGCGAAAGCTCGTATCAAAACCACCAATGCTTGAGTTAGAAGCAGATAAAATGGACCACATCGTAAATGTCCTTTTTCCCACGCATGACGTAACAGAAGAAGTCTTGGAGATCCCTCAGGATGATTCGCCTCCACTTTTTACAGAAGACGAGCTCAAGCTAGCCGCAAGAAAGCTTAAAAATAAAAAAGCACCCGGCCTTGACGGCGTCCCATCAGAGATTTTGAAAATACTTGCAATCCCGAGACCCAACGTACTGCTAAGCATGTACAACGCTTGCTTAACAGAAGGCATTTTTCCAGAAATATGGAAGAGACAAAGTCTAGTACTCATCAGCAAGAGAAAAGGAAACCCAGAGTCTCCTTCGACCTACAGACCCCTCTGCATGCTTGACACATCTGGAAAGCTACTAGAAAGACTGCTTAAGCCTCGCCTTGCGACAGCAATTAACACTAGTGGGGGGCTGTCCCCAAGACAGCATGGCTTTAGACCCGGTAGGTCTACAATTGGAGCTATCACAGAAGCCCTGACAAGCTTCGAAGATGCACAAACTAGGAACCACTACTCAAGGGGAATCGTCTTACTGGCGACCCTAGATGTAAGAAACGCCTTTGATAGCGTCAGCTGGAAAAATATAATTTTCGCTCTGGAAAATCGCTTCCAAATCCCGTCGTATCTAATGAGAATGATGCGAAACTATCTTAAGGATCGCAAACTTACTTACGAAACCACAAGCGGTCCCAGACAAAAACAGATAACGTCAGGGGCTGCACAAGGGTCAATTCTCGGCCCAGATCTTTGGAACGTAAGTTACGACGAAATCCTTCGTATGGATATGCCCGATGATACATATCTTGTCGGGTACGCAGATGATATCGCAGCTATTATCACCGCACGAGACACCACAGACGCACAAAGAAAGCTCAATCAGGTCATGCTTAGAACAAAAGCGTGGCTGGACTCTCACGGCCTCCAACTGGCTACAGAAAAAACTGAGCTCCTTCTTCTCACAAGAAAGCATATCCCACTAGAAGTAGAGCTGAGGGTATGCGCGAACACTATCACTACCCAGAAGGTGGTAAACTACCTAGGGATAAGGCTTGATAACAAGCTATCCTACTGGGCGCAGATACAATATGCAGCGACGAAAGCAGCCCAAATAACAGCATGGCTTAGCCATTTAATGGCGAACATAGGCGGTCCTATGCAGAGTAAGAGAAAGTTGTTAATGTCGACAACACACTCCATACTTCTGTATGGAAGTGAGCTGTGGGCTAATGTTCTGAAAACGACACGCAAAAGAAAGCCCCAATCGGCAGTACAGAGAACGGCAGCCCTACGGGTAGCTTCAGCGTACCGCACGGTTTCTGAAGCTGCAGTATTAGTGATCTGTGGAACCATACCAATCGATCTTCTAGCACAAGAGCGCAAAACGTTATGGGAACTGAAGAAGGAAAACAATAACGACAGAATGACAAAGCAGGCGGTTCAGCTACAGACCCTGCGACGGTGGCAAGACCGATGGGACACTGACCCCAAAGGCAGGTGGACAGCAAAATTAGTCCCCCACCTAGATAGATGGTATAATCGAGAATTCGGTGAGGTAAACTTTTACATCACGCAGTTCCTGTCAGGCCACGGGTACTTTCGAAAGTACCTTCACAAAATGGGAAAAGTAGAAAGTCCCGATTGTATCTATGGCGACGGACAGCTAGATGACGCAGAGCACACCTTCTTCCAATGTGCACGGTGGCAAGCGGAGCGTAACGCCCTTATATTAATAGTAGGCGTTTTCAACGTAGATCGCGTGCTTGATATTATGGTCAGCAGCGAAGAAAACTGGAAATGCGTAGCCAGATGCGTTGAAAATATTCTACGAAAAAGAAACGCGATCTGGAAGCTGCCGAGCTACCCGTGGAAAGTAGATAGTGGTAGCTTGGCTAGCTGTGGCGAAATAAAGCGCTGCAGGCAGCTGATCTCCCGTATATGAAGGAGGTAGTTTAGTCGGTAGGCGCTAGCAATAGGCGACAGCGGATCCCGACACACCGGTCAAGGGACGAACTTGGCTGACGGTGCGTAACAGGCATTCCACCTGACCTTTTCCGCAAAAAAAAAAAAAAAAAAAATTATTATTATTATTATAATAATTATTATTATTATTATTATTATTATTATTATTATTATTATTATTATTATTATCATTATTATTATTATTATTATTATTATTATTATTATTATTATTATTATTATTATTATTAATATTATTATTATTATTATTATTATTATTATTATTATTATTATTATTATTATTAATATTATTATTATTATTATTATTATTATTATTATTATTATTATTATTATTATCATTATTATTATTATTATTATTATTATTATTATTATTATCATTATTATTATTATTATTATTATTATTATTATTATTATTATTATTATCATTATTATTATCATTATTATTATTATTATTATTATTATTATTATTATTATTATCATTATTATTATTATTATTATTATTATTATTATTATTATTATTATTATTATTATTATTATTATTATTATTATTATTATTATTATTATTATTATTATTATTATTATTATTATTATTATTATTATTATTATTATTATTATTATTATTATTATTATTATTATTATTATTATTATTATTATTATTATTATTATTATTATTATTATTATTATTATTATTATTATTATTATTATTATTATTATTATTATTATTATTATTATTATTATTATTATTATTATTATTATTATTATTATTATTATTATTATTATTATTATTATTATTATTATTATTATTATTATTATTATTATTATTATTATTATTATTATTATTATTATTATTATTATTATTATTATTATTATTATTATTATTATTATTATTATTATTATTATTATTATTATTATTATTATTATTATTATTATTATTATTATTATTATTATTATTATTATTATTATTATTATTATTATTATTATTATTATTATTATTATTATTATTATTATTATTATTATTATTATTATTATTATTATTATTATTATTATTATTATTATTATTATTATTATTATTATTATTATTATATTATTATTATTATTATTATTATTATTATTATTATTATTATTATTATTATTATTATTATTATTATTATTATTATTATTATTATTATTATTATTATTATTATTATTATTATTATTATTATTATTATTATTATTATTATTATTATTATTATTATTATTATTATTATTATTATTATTATTATTATTATTATTATTATTATTATTATTATTATTATTATTATTATTATTATTATTATTATTATTATTATTATTATTATTATTATTATTATTATTATTATTATTATTATTATTATTATTATTATTATTATTATTATTATTATTATTATTATTATTATTATTATTATTATTATTATTATTATTATTATTATTATTATTATTATTATTATTATTATTATTATTATTATTATTATTATTATTATTATTATTATTATTATTATTATTATTATTATTATTATTATTATTATTATTATTATTATTATTATTATTATTATTATTATTATTATTATTATTATTATTATTATTATTATTATTATTATTATTATTATTATTATTATTATTATTATTATTATTATTATTATTATTATTATTATTATTATTATTATTATTATTATTATTATTATTATTATTATTATTATTATTATTATTATTATTATTATTATTATTATTATTATTATTATTATTATTATTATTATTATTATTATTATTATTATTATTATTATTATTATTATTATTATTATTATTATTATTATTATTATTATTATTATTATTATTATTATTATTATTATTATTATTATTATTATTATTATTATTATTATTATTATTATTATTATTATTATTATTATTATTATTATTATTATTATTATTATTATTATTATTATTATTATTATTATTATTATTATTATTATTATTATTATTATTATTATTATTATTATTATTATTATTATTATTATTATTATTATTATTATTATTATTATTATTATTATTATTATTATTATTATTATTATTATTATTATTATTATTATTATTATTATTATTATTATTATTATTATTATTATTATTATTATTATTATTATTATTATTATTATTATTATTATTATTATTATTATTATTATTATTATTATTATTATTATTATTATTATTATTATTATTATTATTATTATTATTATTATTATTATTATTATTATTATTATTATTATTATTATTATTATTATTATTATTATTATTATTATTATTATTATTATTATTATTATTATTATTATTATTATTATTATTATTATTATTATTATTATTATTATTATTATTATTATTATTATTATTATTATTATTATTATTATTATTATTATTATTATTATTATTATTATTATTATTATTATTATTATTATTATTATTATTATTATTATTATTATTATTATTATTATTATTATTATTATTATTATTATTATTATTATTATTATTATTATTATTATTATTATTATTATTATTATTATTATTATTATTATTATTATTATTATTATTATTATTATTATTATTATTTATAATTATTATTATTATTATTATTATTATCATTATTATTATTATTATTATTATTATTATTATTATTATTATTATTATTATTATTATTATTATTATTATATTATTATTATTATTATTATTATTATTATTATTATTATTATTATTATTATTATTATTATTATTATTATTATTTATTATTATTATTATTATTATTATTATTATTATTATTATTATTATTATTATTATTATTATTATTATTATTATTATTATTATTATTATTATTATTATTATTATTATTATTATTATTATTATTATTATTATTATTATTATTATTATTATTATTATTATTATTATTATTATTATTATTATTATTATTATTATTATTATTATTATTATTATTATTATTATTATTATTATTATTATTATTATTATTATTATTATTATTATTATTATTATTATTATTATTATTATTATTATTATTATTATTATTATTATTATTATTATTATTATTATTATTATTATTATTATTATTATTATTATTATTATTATTATTATTATTATTATTATTATTATTATTATTATTATTATTATTATTATTATTATTATTATTATTATTATTATTATTATTATTATTATTATTATTATTATTATTATTATTATTATTATTATTATTATTATTATTATTATTATTATTATTATTATTATTATTATTATTATTATTATTATTATATTATTATTATTATTATTATTATTATTATTATTATTATTATTATTATTATTATTATTATTATTATTATTATTATTATTATTATTATTATTATTATTATTATTATTATTATTATTATTATTATTATTATTATTATTATTATTATTATTATTATTATTATTATTATTATTATTATTATTATTATTATTATTATTATTATTATTATTATTATTATTATTATTATTATTATTATTATTATTATTATTATTATTATTATTATTATTATTATTATTATTATTATTATTATTATTATTATTATTATTATTATTATTATTATTATTATTATTATTATTATTATTATTATTATTATTATTATTATTATTATTATTATTATTATTATTATTATTATTATTATTATTATTATTATTATATTATTATTATTATTATTATTATTATTATTATTATTATATTATTATTATTATTATTATTATTATTATTATTATTATTATTATTATTATTATTATTATTATTATTATTATTATTATTATTATTATTATTATTATTATTATTATTATTATTATTATTATTATTATTATTATTATTATTATTATTATTATTATTATTATTATTATTATTATTATTATTATTATTATTATTATTATTATTATTATTATTATTATTATTATATTATTATTATTATTATTATTATTATTATTATTATTATTATTATTATTATTATTATTATTATTATTATTATTATTATTATTATTATTATTATTATTATTATTATTATTATTATTATATTATTATTATTATTATTATTATTATTATTATTATTATTATTATTATTATTATTATTATTATTATTATTATTATTATTATTATTATTATTATTATTATTATTATTATTATTATTATTATTATTATTATTATTATTATTATTATTATTATTATTATTATTATTATTATTATTATTATTATTATTATTATTATTATTATTATTATTATTATTATTATTATTATTATTATTATTATTATTATTATTATTATTATTATTATTATTATTATTATTATATTATTATTATTATTATTATTATTATTATTATTATTATTATTATTATTATTATTATTATTATTATTATTATTATTATTATTATTATTATTATATTATTATTATTATTATTATTATTATTATTATTATTATTATTATTATTATTATTATTATTATTATTATTATTATTATTATTATTATTATTATTATTATTATTATTATTATTATTATTATTATTATTATTATTATTATTATTATTATTATTATTATTATTATTATTATTATTATTATTATTATTATTATATTATTATTATTATTATTATTATTATTATTATTATTATTATTATTATTATTATATTATTAT
>OY986436.1:124495611-124496611 GCA_963920525.1 Dichetophora obliterata | reverse complement strand
TTATTATTATTAATTATTATTATTATTATTATATTATTATTATTATTATTTATTATTATTATTATTATTTATTATTATTATTATTATTATTATTATTAATTATTAGTATTATTTATTATTATTATTATTATTATTATTATTATTATTATTATTATTATATTTTATTATTATTATTATTATTATTTATTATTATTATTATTATTATTATTATTTATTATTTATTATTATTATTATTTATTATTATTTATTATTATTATTATTATATTATTATTTTTTATTATTATTATTATTATTATTATTATTATTATTATTATTATTATTATTATTATTATATTATTATTATTATTATTATTATTATTATTATTATTATTATTATTATTATTATTATTATTATTATTATTATTATATTATTATTATTATTATTATTATTATTATTATTATTATATTATTATTATTATTATTATTATTATTATTATTATTATTATTATTATTATTATTATTATTATTATTATTATTATTATTATTATTATTATTATTATTATTATTATTATTATTATTATTATTATTATTATTATTATTATTATTATTATTATTTATTATTATTATTATTATTATTATATTATTATTATTATTATTATTTTTATTATTATTATTATTATTATTATTATTATTATTATTATTATTATTATTATTATTATTATTATTATTATTATTATTATTATTATTATTATTATTATTATTATTATTATTATTATTATTATTATTATTATTATTATTATTATTATTATTATTATATTATTATTATTATATTATTATTATTAATATTATTATTATTATTATTATTATTATTATATATTATTATTAATATTATTATTATTATTATTATTATTATTATTATTATTATTATTATTATTATTATTATTATTATTATTATTATTATTATTATTATTTATATTATTATTATTATTATTATTATTATTATTATTATTATTATTATTAT
>OY986436.1:124383111-124488111 GCA_963920525.1 Dichetophora obliterata | reverse complement strand
AACCACTTTGAATTTTACACATTTTGAAACGATTCGTGAACGTAAACAACCGAAGCCGACATTTTTGCAATAACTAGTTTTTAGTTATCTGACGTTTTTTTTCATGCTTATTCGCATTCAGAGACGAGCATGTGTTGCGCCACCTGCACGGTTCATTTTGTTAACGAAACCTAAATGTCAAGTTTGCTACTGGCACAGGGTGATAAGAAATAATAAAATTTTAAGATAATGAAAAATAAATATTAAGGGTATTCATATATGAATGGATACGCTTAAAAATAATATATTGTTGATTGAAAAACTTAAAAGCAACTTAAAAAGGAGTAAACATAGAGAATTTTCAAAACAATATATAGAACTCAAATTGAAATACATTGAAAATTTAAAAATCGAAGTTGATAATATTTCAATTGAAGAAAATGAAAATATGGAATTATTAAAACAATTGAAACATTACCAATAAAAGAAAAAATATTAAAGAAGTATTAAAAGAAAATAATTTGTCCAAACGGAATTATTACATGATATGTTGAAAGATGAAGATATAGAAATTTTCATAAAATATGTTTACAATTTTAAATTAACGGCACAAGTACGAAGTATTTTAGGACGTTCAAATAGGCCAACGACATTTGAAGAGTTGAAAAATTCATTAGAAAAAGCTTATCCGAATCCAAAAACTCTGCAACAAGTACTAAGCGAACTTGGTACACTCAAGCAAAATAATAAAACCATATCTGAATTTAGAGAAAAAATTTTAGAAACAAATGAACAATTAAGTTCATTGGAAATTAAAACTTTGACTAATACGACTCAAGAAGCAAAAACTGCAATATATAAAGTTAACGAAAGCATGGCGTTAAATGTTTTTACTAAAGGTGTTAATTCCGAATTTCGGTCAATATTATTGGAAAATACACCAAAAACATTTAATGAAGCCGTTGAAAGATGTTTAACAGCAGAAGAAAGTTTAGTCTCGGACAAAAATACTATTTTTTTAAATTCGAAACAGAGACAATTACAGAAACTCTAGAGACCAATATAACAAAAATAACTTCAGATACAACTACAATTCACAAAACAAATACAGAAATAATACAAAAAGCTATCGAAATAATAACAACTTAAACAATATGTACAGAAATAATAATAATTTTGGATATTCACAATATAACAATAACACATATAGAAACAATAATTTTCAAAATGCAAACAGAAACAATCAATTTCCAAACAATAACATAAATCGTAACACTTATTTTTCAAACAATAATACTAGCAATAACTTCTCAAACCGAAACAATAACCCTCAAAACAATAGAAATCAAAACAGAAACAACGTACAGGGAAACGCCCATGGCCAGGTACCAGATACTGTTACCCGCAGAGGCCAAAATTAATTTTCAAAATTACACAAAATTTAACAAATTATATAACTTTGTTATGTAAAAATAACAATAAACATTAGCGTTTCTTATAGACACTGGAGCTGATATCTCCATTTGTAAAACAAACAATATAAATGAAATTAATACTAGAAATATTTCAAAATTAACGGGCATAACGAAAGAAGCAATTGAATGCATAAGCACAACAAATTAAAATTTTATTATAGAAACAGAAATAATCGAACATAATTTCCATATAGTTGAAAATGATTTCCTAATCGCAACCGATGGAATCATAGGGCGAGACATTTTAGGGAAATACGTGTCAAAAATAGATTTCGAAACATATACACTTATTCTAATTATAAATGAAAAAGAATATATTTTACCTACCATTTTAAAAGAATTCAATAAAAGAAATATTATTATTTCTGCCAGAACAGAATCAATAATACCAATTAATATTAAACACGAGGAAGACAGCATTGTTTTAAATAAAGAAATAGAAAATGGAGTATTTTTGGGCAATAGCTTGATACCAGCAAATGGCAATGTTTATGTAAAAGTTTTAAATACAAATGATAAATATGGTACTTTAAATAATCTTGATTTTGATACCAAACCATTAAAGAATTATAATATATTTTCTTGTAAAATCAACACTAAATATGACAAAAATAGACTTGAAAATTATTACATATGTTAGACATTGGTTGCAACGACCCAGATGCCAAATCATTAATAATAAATATTATTAAACAATACGAAGACCATTTTTACACACAGACTATACAAACAACAGATTCGACACCAGTATACATTAAAAATTACAGACTTCCACAAACACAGTTAACAGAGATAAATGAACAAGTCGACCAACTTTTATCTGACAATATCATAGAACATTCAGTGAGCCCTTACAACTCACCATTACTTGAAGTTCCTAAAAAGTCAATAAATGACGAAAAAAATGGCGACTAGTAGTAGATTTTCGTAAGTTGAATGAAAAAATTGTAAACGATAAATTTCCGTTGACAAAGATAGAAGACGTTCTTGACAGACTTGGAAGAGATAAATACTTTTCGACCTTGGACATGACCAGCTCTTTTCACCAAATTAACTTAGACGAAGACTCACGACCGTTAACATCTTTTTCGACTGGAAATGGACATTTCCAATTTAAACGTTTACCATTTGGATTGAAGATATCATCCAACAGCTTCCAAAGAATGCTGACCATCGCATTAAGTGGCTTAGATACAGAAGCTTTTATTTATGTAGATGATATAATGGTTTTCGGTTGTAGTTTAGGACATCATAACGACAATTTACTAAAAGTTTTTGACATATTGAGAAAAAATAATATAAAATTAAATTCGAACAAATGTTGTTATCTGAAACCAGAAGTTATATAACTTGGGCATCTTATAACTGCCAATGGTATAAAAACCGACCCGTCTAAAAATAAAACTATAAAAGAATATCCTATAGCAAAAAACACAGACGAAGTACGTAGGTTCGTTGCTTTCTGCACTACAACCGTCGGTATATACCTAGATTTGCAGATATTGCTCAAAATTTAAATTCACTATTAAAGAAAAATAAAAAATTTATTTGGAATCAAAATTGCCAAAATTCATTTGATGAACTGAAATCAAAACTTTTAAATCCACCAATACTCCAATACCCCAATTGCAATAAACTATTCATACTCACCACAGACGGTTGTAATTATGCCCTTGGTGCATTCTTATCGCAAGGTGAGGTAGGCTCAGACTTACCAATTTCGTACGCAAGCAAATCTCTTGCAAAACATGACCTGAACAAGCCAATTATTGAGAAAAAGCTCTTAGCTATACACTGGGCAGTCAATTTCTTTCGACCCTACAGAAATTTTCGACTTTACGGTAGAAAATGTTTGGTTATAACAGCCCACTAGTGTCTCTTTTCTTACATAAAAATCCGTCATCAAAAATGACACGCATAAGATTAGACCTTTGCGATTATGATTTTAATATTATTTATTAAAAAGGAAAAATTAATACTAATGCTGACGCGCTATCGCGCAAAGATCTAAACAGCGATTTCCTAAAAGCGATGATTCCGACAAATACGGAAGTAAGCAAAAATATACCAGCTATTACAAGAGGTATGATAAAAAGTAAACATACCCAAAATACTGATTTTAACAAAACGCATTCTAATTCCCATAAAAAGCGTCGCGAACTTTTTGTGTGGAATTGTACATACATAACAGTAATTAAAAAATTAAAAAATTAAGGTTCAGTACAGATAAAAATTTTAAGGGTTCCCAATTTGAAAATAATGATGAGGAAGTAATTAAACGATGTAGTGATAATCCACTGTTCACACTGCTGACTTTGGAGAAGCTATCATCAAAAATGTATAATTTAGGAATAGAAGAGCTAGCGTTAAGGAGAAACGATAATATATTTAAAACCATTGCAATGGATAAATTCAAAGAAATTTTTAATAACTTAAAAATAAAAAATAAAAATTTGAAAATTTTAATTTATAATGAACCGGAAAGAATAGTCGACAAAGTAAAACAAAATGAAATAATCGAAGAATAACACAATTCGACACATGGAGGTCACCTAGGTATAAGAAAAGCTACGATGAAAATAAAACAAAAATACATATGAAAAAATACGAATAAAATGAAAAAAAACTACATACTCAATTGCGATTTATCTAAACAACAAATTAAACAAACAGACTAAACATACAAAAGAAAATTTAACAATGACAGACACACCAAGTACCAGTTTTGAAGTCGTTTCTATCGACACAGTAGGTCCCCTACGCTTATCCAACAATTACAGATATATACTAACGTGTCAGTGCGACTTAACAAAGTACGTAATACCATGTCCAATGGAGAAAAAAGACGCGAAAACTGTTGCTAAAACAATAATTGAAAATGTAATTTTAATATACGGTCACTTTAAAATTCTAAAATCAGATAGAGGTACAGAATTTCTCAAAGAATTAGTGTCGGAAATATGCAGTCTTTTGAACGTTAAACAAATATTTAGCACTCCATATCACCATGAGACTCTAGGCTCGATAGAGAGAAACCATCGAGTAGAGTAGAAGGGGGTAATGTCGTGCAGGGGGTAATGTCGTGTATGGGCCTACTGACCTACAGAGCTCATGCATACAATACTAGCAATATCCATGTGTAAGGGCAATATGTGCTACGTTTTTTAAAAATCGCACGTTCTCGGGACGACGAAAGTGTTTTTTTATCGGATCAGAAAAATTATTTGTCTCGCAGGAAAATATACCAGTGTTTTCTTAAAGCAAATTTTCCGCCGAAAAAAAAGATGTATTGTGATCGAAAAATTTTTTGTTCTTTACCGATTTGTCGAAGTCAACCTTGAAAACGACCTTTGAGGCAATGTCGTGCATTTGATGTGGGGCAATGTCGTGGACTATACAGAAAAGAAAAGGGAAGGAAACGCGGTCGCCCTAGTGTACCAAGGGGATTTTGGTGCGAAAGCAAATTGTAATTATAAAAGGTATCGTATCCATTTTTGTCTTGCCGATTTTTGTGTTTTTTTTTTGTTATGAACTTAAATTACAAATACAAGTGCATGTTTTGTTCAATATACACACAATACGTATGGGAGCTTAAACGTTGCTGAACTAGGTGCAACACCAAAGATTGTGACGATTTTTCACATTTAACGCATATATTGCTTTTTAATGTTAATTGTTTTATAACTTTTTATTTTTTATTTTTATAAGGTTTCGCTCACTAATTGGAACGACGTTTTTGGCGTAACTGTCAGAGACCTTGCTAATGGCTTCCTTGGTTTAGGTGTTATTTTAGGATTACTGTCCGTGGGAGCTTCAACCTCCTGGAGCTGAATACCTACTACAGGTGTTTTTTTTGTTTGTAGTTTCCCTTTTAATAAATTAATGATTTTGTACGCAATGTACATGGTCAGCAATAGCATTAGTAAGCTTGAAAAAGAGATTGAAGTAAGTGCAATCTTATGCTGAAGTGAGGCGGTTTTTTCTCTCTCTAATTGAACTAACTTTTTGTGTACGTCCTCTAATGTTTTTGTCCTTTTATTTATAAATTCGTTTGTGTCTTTGCCCATAAAGATTTGTATGGATCGGTTACTTTTTATTTGAGTTGGAAATTTGGAATTGGTTATTTCTGATTGTTCTAAAGAAGAAAAATTGGGTTGTTTTATTCTGAGTGGGTGTCTGTTGTGTCCTTGAAACTTAATGGTATATTCTTCAATTTCTATTTGGCAGGGTTGCGTTCTTGTTAATTGGGTTATTTAAGTTTTGGGTTTTTTTTTTATAAATTAATTTTTATTTTTTTTTTGTTATTCGTAATATGGTTTTAATCTGTTGTTGTGTATAACTACCCGTTTGTTTCCTACTTTAACCTGTGTGTTAACAGGTCCTATGACAGCAATCACACGGTAAGGTCCTCGCCATATAGGAGCTAATTTACCTTTTCTATTTTCATTTTTTACTAGGACCTGATCCCCACGTGAAAATTCTGAGGGCGCATTGAATGATCATAATAAGTCTTGGATTGTTGTTTGCTCTTTGAAAGGTTACGTCTAGCAATAGCATATGACTTCTGGATTTTGTGTTTTAGTATATGATAGTAAATTTCGTGGTTGTAAATGGGTTCACGCTTTAAATTAGATGGGATATCAGACGTGAACCCATATAGACACTCCATAGGTGTGAGTTTAGTACTATCATGAAAACTGTTGTTATATACAAATGTTGCTGATCGTAAATATTGATTCCAGGATTGTGCGTTTTCATCACAAATGGTTCGTAGGTATTCAACTATTGGTCTATGAGCACCATTGGACTGCGGGTGGTAGGCTGAGGTTTGCAGTTTTTTAATTTTAAGTAATTTACAAAGGTCTTTAAAGAGGTCTCTCAAGAAGTTTGTACCCTGGTCGGTTACTATTTGTTTTGGAATACCATAGCGCGTAATGATTTGGCAAATACCATATGGGCAATCGTTTGGGCTTCTGCATTTGGGATGGCGTAACAGTCTACCAGTTTGGTAAGGTTATCTTGAAACGTAAGAATATATTGATTATTTGTTAAAGTTTGTTGTAAAGGTCCTACGATATCCAAATATATCTTATCAAAGGGTTTTTCCGCAATGTCTGTTATAACCATAGGCATTTTTATTGGCATTGATGATTTCATTATTTTGCATTTTTTACATTTTTTTATGTAAGTTTTGATGTCGCCAAGCATTTTTTTCCACCAATATTTACGACGGATTTTTTTATACGTTTTCTATACACCTTGGTGACCTCCAAAAATAGAGTCGTGATAGTCCTTTAGGATTATTTTTATCTCCTCAGGCTCACTCAGAACTTCTATTTTTAAGTGTTCTTCTAGTGTATTTTGTTTAAGTAGGGGATAACCAGAAAGATGGGAACCAGGTTTAGATTCTTGGTTCACATTCGTGTTATTCTGTTCGGTTAAACTGCTGTCTTGATCTGTTTTGGCAGCTGCTTGTAAACCTTTTGTCTGCGCTCGAGTTATGGCATAGCATTTTAATTGATTTGGTTCAGTTTTCGTAGTAATTTCTTCTGGATTAGTGTGTATAACAGCTATTGTACTAATTTTGGTACTATCGTTTATTTTCGATGGTATTCGGCTTAGAGCATCTTCGTTGGTATTGTATTTCCCCGGCTTATATTCTATTTTATAATCATACTCCGAGAGCTTGTGATGAAATCTTACAAGTCGCGTGGTGGGATCTTTAGTGTTGAACACGCCTTTGAGTGGTTTATGATCTGTATAAACCGTGAATTGTCGTCCCTGGAGATAGCATCTAAAATTTTTTGTAGCCCATACAATCGCCAGAAGTTCCTTTTCTATTGTGGAGTATCTTTGCTCGGCTTTGCTTAGAGTTCTGCTCGCATAAGCAATTGGCTTATCTCCTCCTACTTCGCCTTGGGAAAGTACAGCACCAATTGCTTCATTGCTCGCGTCTGTTGTAAGATTGAAAGGTCTGGCAAAATCTGGATAAATTAGGAGAGGAGGTGAAATGAGTTCATTTTTAATTTTTTGAAAGGCTTCTTGGCATTTATCTGTCCATTTAAATTTAACATCCTTGCGTAGGAGATTGGTAAGTGGTTTCACTATTTTAGAAAATGCGGGTATAAATTTTCGGTAATAATTTGCAAGGCCCAGAAATGATTGAAGTTGACGTACCGTTTTCGGCGCGGGGAAATTTTGTACACTTTCTGTTTTCCTAGGATCTAGGAGTGCCCCTTTTTCTGAGCAGATATGTTCCAAATAAACTATTTCCTTACATAGGAATTGACACTTCTCAGGCTGAAGTTTGAGGTTATTCTGCCTTAGTTTGGTAAAAACTTTCACTAGTTTGCTATTATGGTCCTCCAGATTTTTACCGTAGATGACTATGTCGTCCAAGTACACGAAGCATTCAAGGCCTTGTAAGCCGGTTAATACATAGTTCATCAACCGCTGGAACGTGGCTGGGGCTCCTTTTAATCCAAAGGGCATACGTTTAAATTCGTAATGCCCATAATTTGTGCTGAATACCGTTTTGGACCGATCTCTCGGGTGAACTTGTACTTGGTGATAGCCACTGTCTAAATCCAGTATCGTAAAATAACGCGAATCACCTAACTGATCCAATATATCCTCAATTCGAGGTAAGGGATAAGCGTCGCCAATAGTTTTTTCGTTTAGTTTACGGAAATCTACTACGACTGGCCATCGTTTTTCTCCATCTGGTCCTGCTTTTTTAGGAACTACTTGTCAGCTAACATTTCTTGAAGTTGGTCATTTATTATCTGTTTTTGTGTCTCGGGTAACCTATACATCTTCTGGTTTATTGGTGCTTGGTCTTGACAGATTGGTACTTCGTGTGATATAGCCCGAGTATTCGTTAGTTTGTCACCTTTTAGGTGGAATAGGTCATTAAATTCGCGGCAAAGATCTAATATTGATTTTTTTCCCTCTTCATTTAAGGTGTCTCCTATTTTAATTTCCTTGACGAGTTCCGTTATTCGTGAATTAATATCATTTGAATCTATTTTGTTTGAAAAAATTTTTTGATGCAATTTATATCAGTGTCGTTCTCATCACTTACTTTTAATTTTTCATTTGATGTATAATTATTTGTAATTTCTTTTACTATTGGAATTCTTTTATATCCCCGTGCAGACGCCAGTTTTAAAGTAAGTTTAGCAAGCCTTACTGTATTATTTGTGGTATTGAGGACGCCTACTAAAGGCCTTTTATTTCCTATGGGTAGTATACAATTTGATAAAAATACCCCTTCTGAAAGTTCCTGTGATAGACAGATCATTTCTTCTTTGAGCTGTATCGGTAGCTCAATAATCTTATGACATCTTTCCGGTATGAGTGCGTATATATTAAAAGCAATTGAGAGTTCCTTGATTTCCGATTCATTGCTTTTATTCCCTATTTTATTTTGATTGTAGCCTTGGTTTATGCAGCCAGCTTCCTGTAAAGAAGAAGCCTTAAAGACATTACAGGTGGTTTTTATTACCTCTTCGGGCTCCACTTTGTAAGTATAATGCCCTAAATCGACTGCCCTTTGGTAGAGTAATTGTGTATTACTCTCAATCATAGGTACTCAAAACTCTTCTGTGATTGATTCTGTAGGAGTGAACTTGAATGGCTTTAAAGAAGTTTTTGTGGAATTTTTCTCTTCTTGTATATTAGGTTTTTTACTAATGTTATTATGTGTATTTTCCATGGGTATTTGCAGTTCTTCACTATTAAACTCTGTACGTGGAAATATCAGACGATCATTCGGTCCATCCACATTACAGTGTTTGGAAAGAAAATCATTTCCTAATAGACCATCGTCTGACATACCATTTATACCGTTTATCACCTGAAAAGTGCAAGGGTAATTTTTTCTGGAGTTTATAGTTATATTTGCCTGGCAGTTCCCTAGGGTCGTGTCTCTGCCAAAAGCTGTTAGTAGAGTGCATTTATTAATTTCTTCTATTTTTGTGTTTTCTTTTATACTGCTTTTCTTAATTACACTAACCTCCGCACCCGTGTCCACTATTAAACTTAATGTGTCTGGATTTGCGATATGAACAGGCACCCTAATGGTGGGTACAGATGTAGGTGGTTGCGGTTCCCCTTTTTTACATATGTTATTTTTTACTGTCGAGTCGGGGAGTTGTGACTCGACCGCAACTCGTTTCCCTGATTCATAGCTTCCCAGCGCTGTTTTTCTTGAAACTCTGACACTATGTGGCCATTTCGTCCACAAAAGTCACAATTTATGCGTACATTATATACTCGTGGATTACTTGAAGTTCTTGTAGAGTTGTTGTTGCGAAAGTTTCCCGTGTTTACATTTTGTGTACTTTCAGTGTTATATCTAGTGTTATTACTTGGTGTTCTTCCATTATAGTGCCCATCATTTCTGTATTGTTCATTTCTTATGTTTCGACTCGGTGTGTGGTTCAAACGTCTACAGTCCCTTATATCGTGGTTGTATATTTTGCAATTAGAGCAAAATGGTGTATTTTTTCGTGTAAAACATTCGGTATAGGTGTGTCCTTTTTTATGACAAAAACTGCAAGTTATTTTTCTGGCTAATGTGAGTCTCTGGCTGAAAATTCATGGGAGGCATTAATGTGGTTGGCGTTGTTTGTCGCAATGTGTATATATTATTTATATTTGGATTTGTTTCGTTTATTTGAATGGGTGTGTTATATGAGTATGGGGGAAAACCCTGCGCTGTCTGAATAGGTAAGGCCGTTTGTTGCAATTTTTCCATATCTAGTGCTTTACGTACTAATAAGTCTAAACGCTCATCCTTTATTGTTAGTAAATACTGGCTTAAGTAGGGATTCGTGACTGAGCTTTTTAGAGAGTTCTTTGCAAAATCCTCTAATTGCGTTATCACGGGTGCGACTGTTGCACCATATTTTAGTCTCGCCGCTTCCTTACATAGCTGCAACAAGTTACTTATCCTCGCCGTATAGGCTATGAGTGTTTCATTCGGATATTGCCTTAAGGATAATAGTCTGTTTACTAATACTTGGTATGTTTCTCTAGGAAGATACGTTCGATTTAGCAAATTTTCTATATCCTGAAAGGAAGTGGGTGGGTTTGAGGCCACTAATTGGTAAGCCTCCCCTCGTAATCTTGTTGGTATTATATTTAAAAACGCTTGCTGTTCTCTTTCTTCTAGACAGTCCAGTACTTTTCGCGAGCAACCTAAAAAAATTTGTAGTTCACCTACTACCAAGGGGTTTTGGTCACCAGAAAATATGGGAACCAATTGAGCCGTGATCTTATCAATTTTTGCGTAATCAATCGACATTTTTTTCTTATTTGTGGTGTTTCGTCGTTCCGAACTGATTAGGTCTTGTTCCGACTTAGAGAGCGAAACACTTATCCAATTTAAATTAACGCTTGAGTTGTTATCTATTTCCGAACAATTATTATATAAACTAAAGCTATCTTTACTTATTTTGAAAGAATGTGAGTGGGTTTGAAATTTTACCAGTTCTTGTTTAAATTTTTTTGAATCTTCTTTAAATTTTAATATTTGCTCTAATCGTAGCTCGTTAGTTTCGGTTAGTTTTTCGTCTAACCGATCGCAAGTTACCGTGTATAATTTCTCGCCCCCTTGCACTCTTTCAACTTGTTGTCTTAAATATGATTTTAAATTTAAGACAGAATCGTCGCGTACCTTTCCGCTTCTGAGCCGTTTAGGTGACCTTGGTGTGGAGCTTTGCATTTACGTACTTTGGTTCGTGTTGTTTCGTCTGGGCCTCAATCGCTTTATTGGAATATTTTGTGACTGATGATGGTATATTTTTGCTCTGATGTTGCTGTTGCTGCTGTACTTTGTTGTTGTGGTAAGAATTTTTGTTTTTGGTTTTTGAATTTTCTCTGTTTGAATTTTTTTTTTTCAATTTATTTTCTGTTTTTTAGGTACAGCAAGTTATTTGCTTTCATATGTATTAAAAAGTTTCGTTATGTTTTTATTATTAAAAATTATTTGTTTTCATATGTATTTAAAGAATTTAAATATTGAATATATATAAACGCGTATTTAAGTATACTTGATTCTATATAAATAAGCAACATCGAATTAAATAATAGTAATTATTAATTTAAGGTACCCGAAAAACAATCAAAAACACTAAACTCATTTTAACTGGTTTGCGGCCATTGTCCAACCCAAGGACCAACGTGGAAATGAGATAAGTCTCATATCCGCCAAATCAAAATCCCAATTAGTTGGATATGCATTTGGGCCAACGCAGGCATAAACTTGTATGGAAAAGAGATATACTCTGGCACACCAATCCAGGTGATAGTGTGAGTTCAGTCTAATTTCAAATCAGGAAACCACGTGAGCGCGTAAATCCCAATTCGATTAAAAATTAAAATATTGAATAATTAAAAAGTAAGTTTTAAAAACGATTCATATTTGATGGTGCTTACTTTATAAACATAATATCGAGACAAAAAAGAGAAACAGAACAATCTCAATTGCCAATATTACATTGTTATAAAATTGCGTTAGGTACAATGGGATGAAGTTAAATTGATTTAATTATTTAAATGTACTATAATTTTCCGTTTTAAGACATCTACCGAATCAGAAAAATTAATCATATTGAAGTTATCATTGAAATCACTGCACATACATCGTAAAGGTTCATTAAGAGCGTAATAAGAACTGCACTGACTCAACTTGAAAAACAGAAAATGTCTAGTTCCTCTCCTTGGGATGTTAAAATTTAGAGCTGAGATGAGATATTCCGAATTAATCTCGCCACGAAGTAATTTATACAGAAACATGACATTAAGCATCATTCTTCTGCTTCTTAGGGAAGGTAGTAAATCTACTTAAACCTAACTCTTATTTGGTGAAATTATTCTTAAATACTTAAAATATAATCATTATAAAACTTTCTTTATAAATATCTAAACTCGGCTGTAAATTTACACCTACAATAAATACCATTCTACATATAAACTTGCTGAGTTCATTATTGGACATTCAAATCGTCAACAAATGCTCTGCTCAATCCCCCATCCGCTTAAATAGACGTAAAGCAAAAAGTAAAAACTGTTTTTGAACGGATTCTATGGCGTCGATGTAGACATTATATTGTGGGTTCCATACAACTGATGCATATTCAAGAATTGGCCTTACGAGAGAGGTATATAATAATTTAGTAGTAAAGGGATCACTGAATTCTTTAGCCCATCTTTTAATGAAACCAAGGACTCCTCTTGCCTTATTTATCACCATATTAACGTGGAGATTGAAGCGAAGTTTTGAATCCATAATAACACCAAGATCGAGAAAACTGGACACTATTTCTAAGTTAGTGTTATTTATAGTGTAATTTATCATTATTATCATTATTTTCATTATTATCATTATTATCATTATTATCATTATTATCATTATTATCATTATTATCATTATCATTATTATCATTATTATCATTATTATCATTATTATCATTATTATCATTATTATCATTATTATCATTATTATCATTATTATCATTATTATCATTATTATCATTATTATCATTATTATCATTATTATCATTATTATCATTATTATCATTATTATCATTATTATCATTATTATCATTATTATCATTATTATCATTATTATCATTATTATCATTATTATCATTATTATCATTATTATCATTATTATCATTATTATCATTATTATCATTATTATCATTATTATCATTATTATCATTATTATCATTATTATCATTATTATCATTATTATCATTATTATCATTATTATCATTATTATCAATTTTATCATTATTATCATTATTATCATTATTATCATTATTATCATTATTATCATTATCATTATTATCATTATTATCATTATTATCATTATTATCATTATTATCATTATTATCATTATTATCATTATTATCATTATTATCATTATTATCATTATTATCATTATTATCATTATTATCATTATTATCATTATTATCATTATTATCATTATTATCATTATTATCATTATTATCATTATTATCATTATTATCATTATTATCATTATTATCATTATTATCATTATTATCATTATTATCATTATTATCAATATTATCATTATTATCATTATTATCATTATTATCATTATTATCATTATTATCATTATTATCATTATTATCATTATTATCATTATTATCATTATTATCATTATCATTATTATCATTATTATCATTATTAAAATTATTATCATTATTATCATTATTATCATTATTATCATTATTATCATTATTATCATTATTATCATTATTAACATTATTAACATTATTATCATTATTATCATTATTATCATTATTATCATTATTATCATTATTATCATTATTATCATTATCATTATAATCATTATTATCATTATTATCATTATTATCATTATTATCATTATTATCATCATTATTATCATTATTATCATTATTATCATTATTGTCATTATTATCATTATTATCATCATTATTATCATTATTATCATTATTATCAATATTATCATTATTATCATTATTATCATTATTATCATTATTATCATTATTATCATTATTATCATTATTATCATTATTATCATTATTATCATTATTATCATTATTATCATTATTATCATTATTATCATTATTATCATTATTATCATTATTATCATTATCATTATTATCATTATTATCATTATTATCATTATTATCATTATCATTATTATCATTATTATCATTATTATCATTTTTATCATTATTATCATTATAATCATTATTATCATTATTATCATTATTATCATTATTATCATTATTATCATTATTATCATTATTATCATTATTATCATTATTATCATTATTATCATTATTATCATTATTATCATTATTATCATTATTATCATTATTATCATTATTATCATTATTATCATTATTATCATTATTATCATTATTATCATTATTATCATTATTAACATTATTATCATTATTATCATTATTATCATTATTATCATTATTACCATTATTATCATTATTATCATTATTATCATTATTATCATTATTATCATTATTATCATTATTATCATTATTATCATTATTATCATTATTATCATTATTATCATTATTATCATTATTATCATTATTATCATTATTATCACTATTATCATTATTATCATTATTATCATTATTATCATTATTATCATTATTATCATTATTATCATTATTATCATTATTATCATTATTATCATTATTATCATTATTATCATTATTATCATTATTATCATTATTATCATTATTATCATTATTATCATTATTATCATTATTATCATTATTATCATTATTATCATTATTATCATTATTATCATTATTATCATTATTATCATTATTATCATTATTATCATTATTATCATTATTATCATTATTATCATTATTATCATTATTATCATTATTATCATTATTATCATTATTATCATTATTATCATTATTATCATTATTATCATTATTATAATTATTATCATTATTATCAATATTATCGTTATTATCATTATTATAATTTTTATCATTATTATCATTATTATCATTATTATCATTATTATCATTATTATCATTATTATCATTATTATCATTATTATCATTATTATCATTATTATCATTATTATCATTATTATCATTATTATCATTATTATCATTATTATCATTATTATCATTATTATCATTATTATCATTATTATCATTATTATCATTATTATCACTATTATCATTATTATCATTATTATCATTATTATCATTATTATCATTATTATCATTATTACCATTATTATCATTACTATCATTATTATCATTATTATCATTATTATCATTACTATCATTATTACCATTATTATCATTATTATCATTATTATCATTACTATCATTATTATCATTATTATCATTATTATCATTACTATCATTATTACCATTATTATCATTATTATCATTATTATCATTACTATCATTTTTATCATTTTTATCATTATTATCATTATTATCATTATTATCATTATTATCATTATTATCATTATTATCATTATTATCATTATTATCATTATTTTCATTATTATCATTATTATCATTATTATCATTATTATCATTATTATCATTATTATCATTATTATCATTATTATCATTATTATCATTATTATCATTATTATCATTATTATCATTATTATCATTATTATCATTATTATCATTATTATCATTATTATCATTATTATCATTATTATCATTATTATCATTATTATCATTATTATCATTATTATCATTATTATCATTATTATCATTATTATCATTATTATCATTACTATCATTATTATCATTAATATAATTTTTATCATTATTATCATTAATATCATTTATTTATTTATTTTATTTATTTATTTATTAATTTAAGTAATCATAAGTACAATAAGAGATATGCTCTTTTATAGTACAATATAAATGCATAACTATAATTAATTTACATTAAATCTAATTAAAATTAATATTAAAATTGAAATTAAAATGAAAATGAATAATTTATTAAAAATTTGAAATTAAAGTTGAAAACTAAAAATGAAGTATAATAACAACTATTTAAAACAGAATCAAAAATAATGACCTTAATTTTTAAACAATATTGGCTTTATGTTATTTTTTATTTTAAAGAATATAAAAAATGAAAAGAATTAAAGTTAAGTTAAGATTGAAAAAAGTTTCTGATACACAGAACAGATTAAGAATAGATAACATAGAGAAGTAAGGAAGTGAAAAGCTATTGAGTAGAGAAAAATGAAAAGATAGATTGCCTAAAAGGACCTCTCCCAGCGACCTCCCTAAGCCATCTTGGCAAAGCATTCCACAACCTAATGGCGTTTATGAAAAACAGGTGGGAAGAGTTTAATGGGTTGTGCCTCGGAACTATCAGAACATGGCTTCTACTTGACATACAAAACTGAAGTTTTTCATGCAGATAGCAAGGAGTTTTCCCATGGATTAGTTTGTGCAGGTAAATACAGTTTCTAGCATTTAGGTAAGCAGTTATGTCGCATCCAAGTATTGCATTTCGGAAACGAGACAAACGATCGTATTTTCGGAGACCATACGCATAGCGCGTGGCGTAATTGAATGCAATTTGAATTTTTAACTGGGAAGATGGGCCAAGTTTACTATATACAGAGAGGACAAAAATATGCACCATAAAACTCGTTTTAAGCGCATACGATATGCTTAAAAAACCCTTAAATATGCATTTAAATATGCACGAAAAAACAACTTCAAAATCTATTAAAACCTCCGCAATGACCAAAACAAGATTAAATAGATGTAGGTTTATTTAATCCAATGCATATTTAGTTTATTTTTTATTTTACAGCAGCAAACTTACGAACGAAATTAACAACAGTTTCTTTATTCGTTTACGTTTTCCACATTTATGTTTGCATAAACTATCAAATGCTGTTTTAAGTTTTCAAACAAAAAATTGCGACGCTTCTCAGATAGTATTGCACTATATTTTGAGAACGAACGTTCTACGTCCGATGAAGTAAGGGGACAGTATTTGAAGAGTGCCACCTCGCTATGCGAATACTGTTTTATAAAGGCACTCTCTGAACCAACACATTCGTTAAGGGTTCGATGGATATCAAAAATTGCACTGTAATCTTTGTTTCGGGCAATGACGTTCTCAAACTTTCATTCAAACTTTATTCAAAGAGGCCAATGTTTTGCGTACATTTTCAAAAACGCCTATGCTCTCCTTAAGTTCTAGCCCGGGTGTTTCCAACTTTGTGATGGCTTGAACTATTACATAAAAATTGCTTTTTATGTAGCTCAGCTCAGCTTTTAAATTTGCAGATTTTAATAGATTTTTAGCTACTCTGATGGCTTCAGCATCATCTTCATTGAGTTCTCTAAGAGCTGCCTCAATTACGTTAAAATTGTCGCTGTAGTAAATGGCTGCTTTTAGCCAAGTGCCCCATCGTGTAATTATTGGACTTGGAGGCAAAGGTGTGTCGGGAAAAGCATATTTAAAGGCGGCACGACGAGATGGAGCCTAGTTAGAAGGAGCCTAGGAAATATTTTTAAAAAAATGAAGGTAGATTTTACGTTTGAAATCGATGCGTTGACTTCTGCAAACTGAGTTCGCACAAACTCAGCTACTCTATGGAGGCCGTGTGCGAAGCATGTGAGGTGGACCATTTTGGGGTACAAAACTTCTAAGCCTTTTATAGCCTTCAGCATATATCTGGCTGCGTCTGTCACCACCAACAGCACTTTGCTGTACTGAATACCTAAAAATGATATTTAGAATAAACCATAAACGAAATTCTAAGAACTTACCATTTGGCCACAGAAGACTTAAACTGTCGTTAAAAAACCCAGCTATGTTACTGGCGTTGGCGGCTTCGACAGTGGCGACATTTAAAAGGTAGCATTTTTGGCGTTCCACAGAATCAGCACGTCCATCAAGGATGCCAAAAATAAAATTTGCCACTAGGCGTTGCTCAACATCGGTAGTCTCGTCAGTCGAATCCCATATATAACTGTTTGATGCCTTTTCGATCATATCGTTCATTGCTGTTTTGTACAGTAATGGAACATATTTTGCTCGCAACGAGGGCTCGCTTGGCACTATTTTGTTGTGGTAGCGTTGCATAAAATTTTTCAGGCTGGGGTGACTAACCTACAAATATTTCTTAAGGATATTATTTATTTCTTCACACTACTAAATTTAACAAACCTTTTTCAGTGGAATATTTGATTCTAAAAAAGCTTTGCATAAATCCATTGGGTACGTATCTGTTTGCTGCTGTTGATACAACCCAATCAAAGTTTGCGTCTTGTTTGAAGATGCTTCTGAACTTTTTTGCGCGAGAATTTTGTGCTTGCTAGTCGCTATGTGCTGCGTCACATTAAAATGTTTGGTTGCCATCACAGAACTATTGCAAACTGTACAAAATAATATGCCACCATCTGCTCGGAATGTCTTTGGATATTTTTTGCAAATCCGCGAACAAAACTGACGTAAACTTTCTTTAAATTTCGGCATTGTAGGGATAGAAATAAAAATCAACCACCTTTTGCACAACTTGTCAACCAGTTTTGTGTATGTATGTATAGCCAGCGCTCAGCTGACACTAGATCGCCAGAAATCTATTACATTCCGTTTAATGAAAACAAAATGTAAGGAAAAAATTCAATCAGTGTTGCTTTTGTGACAAAAATTTCAATCAGTGTTGCTTTTGTGACAAAAATTTCGCTAGCAGGGCAATTAATAAATAAAAGATTTAGGAAAAAATGCTCAAATATGCAAAAATATGCAAAATAACCCAAAATATGCATTATAACAAAAAAAAAAAAAAAATGAAAAATATGCAAATGCTTATAAAGTAAGCAAATATGCATTTATATCCTCTCTGACTATATACTATGTCTGAATAAGAAATGATTGGTAAAATTAGCTGTATGACTAATCTACGTTTAATTTCAGTAGGAGTGACACTAGCAGACATTCTTAAGTTTCGTAGGACATAATAAACTTTTTGGACTATACTATTAACATGGTCTACACAGGACAAAGAAGAATTAATGTAGAAACTTAGGTTTACTACTTTCGACACCACAGTCAGTTTGCTATTGCCAATAAACAGATCAGGGACATCAACGACACAAGTTTTACTTTTACATATAGGAAGAACATACGATTTGGCAGCGTTTAGTTGAAGACCATTACTTTTGGCCCACTCGTTGATGCAACTGAGATCCTCATTTAACCTAAAACACAGATCATCAAGAAGCCCAGTTCGTCGCGAAAGATAAAGCTGGATATCATCTACATAAGCATGAACAGATGCATTCCGGCAAACAATAAAGATGTCGTTTATAAAAATTGAAAATAACAGAGGACCTAGTATAGACAAGCGCGTCGGAAACGAATTTCATCTGGGGGGCAGTACAAATGGGGGGGCAGTACAAATGGGGGGCAGTACAAATAGTGGTGCAAAAAAAGTTCACCAAAATTTCTTCACATGAAACATGAAGAAGAGAGAAAGAAAAGGAAAATATATAATACAAAAATATTATCGTTGCAAAAAAACTGATATTTTGAATAACTTCGCCTTTTAAATTGTTTATCTAGCTAAAAAAGTGGGGGGGCAACTGCCCACCTTGCCCCCCGATTCCGACGCCATTGAGTATATAGCCTTGAACTAATTTGTATGACGAGGATACCTGACCACAAATAACTAGACATTAGATTAACAGCACTATCACAGAACCCAAAAAGATACCTAAGCTTTTGACACAAATAACTATGATTGACTTTATCAAAGGCCTTGGAAAAATCAAGTAAGCAGAGTAAAGTCATAGAGCCGGCATCATATTCGGGTCGAATATCATCAAGAACCTTTACTACCGCTGGGGAACACCCATGCCCTGCCCTAAAACCAGACTGATAGCGGGATAGCAGTTTTTTCTCAGAAAGACATTTGCTAATTTGTTGAGCCATAAGTTTTTCACATACCTTTGACAATGGTGACAGTATACTTAACCATTATTATCATTATTATCATTATTATAATTACTATCATTATTATCATTATTATAATTACTATCATTATTATCATTATTATAATTATTATCATTATTATCATTATTATCATTATTATCATTATTATCATTATTATCATTATTATCATTATTATCATTATTATCATTATTATCATTATTATCATTATTATCATTATTATCATTATTATCATTATTATCATTATTATCATTATTATCATTATTATCATTATTATCATTATTATCATTATTATCATTATTATCATTATTATCATTATTATCATTATTATCATTATTATCATTATTATCATTATTATCATTATTATCATTATTATCATTATTATCATTATTATCATTATTATCATTATTATCATTATTATCATTATTATCATTATTATCATTATTATCATGTACTGTACATTATTATCATGTACTGTGCTGTACTTGCACAACATGAACATGATTCACTCTGTATTAATACTTTTTACACAAAACAATATCTCGGTCAAACTCAAACGTTTATAAAGTAAGCCAAGTCTCAGATGACGAACAATGAGTAGTACTATTTTATTTGTTAACGCTTGATTCTATTTCTTTTACACAAAACATTACGTTTATAAAGTATGCCAAGCATCAGATGATGAGGAGCCACCAGTAAAACATTAAGACACTGCGATCAATTGAATCGAACAAAAAAAAAAGACAGAACAAAAACACAAATAACAACAAAGTGCAATCGCAGCACTTTGCGTATGACTAGTGGTGGAAATACTGAGTTAATATCTATTAATTCTTCATTTAAATTTAATTATAAATAGTTGTAATATTATTAAGAGAAGGCAGAAATAAATATACAGCAGAACGAAGCTAAACTATTAGCTCTTGTTATTTCTCGTAAAGTGGCGGTAAAACGCCTTATAAGTTTGCGTTGGGCACGCTACTAGAATGCCCCGATTACAAGGAAATATAACTACAGCTTTAACCCCGCTTTAACCCCACATGGCGATCCTGCATAAATCGATCCTGTATAAACCGATCCTGCATAAATCGATCCTGTATAAACCGATCCTGTAGAAACCGGTCCTGTACAAACCGAGCGTGCGAATAAGCTGATCCTGTATACAACTTATCCTGAGGCTACCCATGAGTTACGAATAAGCAATCAGATGAGCTCTTTTGAAGACCTTGACGAGGAATTTAGAGAATTAATTGACATAATAAACAAGAGGGAGAAGAAAAACGAAGAATACACACCAAAGCCCATAGTACCACATACAGAGGAAATACCAGTATATGTACTATCAAGATCAACCGCTGGCCCAAGACCACTGTCCCTCGAAGAATACCAACAGAGGCAACAAAAACATAATATCGGTAAATTGAGAGAGCAAGCAACACAAGAAGTTAAAACAAGGAAGGTTCGAGGAGGTAAGCAAGCAAGATACAGAAGAGAGTGCGCCGAACTATATAGAGTAATAGCAATAAGCAAAGGCACAAACAAAAAAGCACTTCTGGATAAACTTCAAATTGTCAAGACGATAGAACATCAGAGAAGGCAACTTATACAAAAACCAAGATATGGTTTGGTGGTCCAGCGAGAAAATTACTAACAACAATAACAACGCCAGCAGCAGTAGCAGCAGCGATAGCAATCTCTTTAATAGTATTGTGGAAATAATTTCTGTTGTATTAATGATAGCGGTTATCTTATACCTTATAAATAGATATTATAAGAACTATGTTAGGAGGCAGTTACGCCAGAGTATAAATGCAAATGTATAAAAAAAAATAAATAAATAAAAACAAACAAAGACAATTTTATACAAGAATGTTGTAGAATCGTTAAAATAAATAATTTATCAGTTCATGGATTTTGAGGAGCTTACACAGTTGCTAGCTAAATTAAAAAATCACCTTCTAGACAATATAGCCAAGCATACATAGATACAACAAAATCAAAAGTAGAATATATTTGGGCTACCATATCTAAGGAAACAGAACATAAAGACTTGAAACAATTGAAAGAAAAATTGAGAATATATTTGCTTATTTAAAAGTTAGTAATACAGAACTAAACAATAAAATGGCGTTGTTTAACATAGAGTTAGCCATAAAAAGCATACCAACATTTAGTGGGCATTTCAATGACTTAGAACCATTTTTGAAAATAACGGAGCTTTTATATAGCTCATTAAATACAGAGGCAAAGAAAACTTTATTAGAGTTTATATTTAGTGTTAAATTAAGTTCAACAGTCAGAACTGCACTAGGTTTTGTTTCAGATTTTGAAAACTTTGATGGTTTAAAAACAGCATTAACAGATAAATACAAAAACAATCTTACAATAGCACAAGTTCACACACAGTTATCTTCACTCACACAGAGAAATCTTTCCATTACAAACTACAAAGATGAAATATTAGGTCTAGTTGCACAATTAAACAAAATGCAAGTTGAAGAATTAGGCTTGTGACGGGCAAAAGACCGAGGCGGTTTTTGCCGCACACATAGCTCCCGATCTCACTCGTTAAAACACGAAGAAACAACAATAATAATAATAAAAATAATAATAATAATAATAATAATAATAATAATAATAATAATAATAATAATAATAATAATAATAATAATAATAATAATAATAATAATAATAATAATAATAATAACAATAAATTAACTAAAGCAAAGAAAAGGAATTTAAATCAAACCACAAATAAAATATATAAACCCTAAAGCTAACATACAACTAGTAATAACACCGCACCCTATGTCGACATAAATACACATATAGGCATTCAGAGACGATCACATTAAATTAACGGCCACTGCGGCAAAACATAGTAGAGAAGTTAACCAACAAACACACAGGCAACCAAACCCCAACCTTAACATAGTACGCAGTAACAATTACAACAAGGTTTACAACAAACACATCTAACTAACGAAAACTGCAGATAAAGATTGAAAACGAGAGAAACAACAATCAGTCAGCATAACATGAAGGCAACATAAGACAGTATAAGAGAAATGACGTCAGACATACAAGAGGAAGAAACCAGTTTTTAATATTTCAATATGAACACGTATATATGGATATAGACCAACACACATAGTGAACGACTACCATGACAAAATGCTACAAGAGAGAGAAGGCCCGAGCAAGCAACCACCACCGATCAAGTACCAGTATGCAGAATGGCAACGGGCTACAAATACAACACGAGAACAGAATTGACGGTGCAGGTAGCCACCAATACTATCGCAGCGAGAGCGACAAGCAACAACGACGACAAACAGCACGGTCAAGTGTTGGCTAGCCAGAAGACAAAAGTTAGTTGCTGACGAGGAGCGAACCAGTGCAGTTGATAGTTGCTGACGAGGAGCGAGCCAGTGCAGTTGATAGTTGCTGACGAGGAGCGAACCAGTGCAGTTGATAGTTACTAGCGAGCGGTGAACCAGTGAAGACTATAGATACTGATAAGGAGGACACTGTACAGAAGGATTAATGAACAGGAAGGATTAAAGGAAAGGTCAGGAGTTCAGAAGGCATTTAAAGGAAATTAATATAGAAGGGTGAGGACAGACAGAACTGTGAGTGGTATTGTAAGGCATTTAATTATTTACAAGAGAAAGTATAAAATATAGAAGGGTGAGGACAGACAGAACTGTGAGTGGTATTGTAAGGCATTGAATTATTTTAAAATGTATAAAGTATTTATGATTTTATTAAGATTATAATAAGATTATATCGGGGTCTTCGGATACTGAATTATTTTAAACCTTATAAAGTATTTACGATTATAATAAGATTATATCGGGGTCTTCGGATACTGAATTATTTTAAACCTTATAAAGTATTTACGATTATAATAAGATTATATCGGGGTCTTCGGATACTGAATTATTTTAAACCTTATAAAGTATTTACGATTATAATACGATTATATCGGGGTCTTCGGATACTGAATTATTTTAAACCTTATAAAGTATTTACGATTATAATAAGATTATATCGGGGTCTTCGGATACTGAATTATTTTAAACCTTATAAAGTATTTACGATTATAATAAGATTATATCGGGGTCTTCGGATATAACCTTATAAAGTATTTACGATTATAATAAGATTATATCGGTGTCTTCGGATACTGAATTATTTTAAACCCTATAAAGCATTTACGATTATAATACGATTATATCGGGGTCTTCGGATACTGAATTATTTTAAACCTTATAAAGTATTTACGATTATAATACGATTATATCGGGGTCTTCGGATACTGAATTATTTTAAACCCTATAAAGTATTTACGATTATATTACGATTATATCGGGGTCTTCGGATACTGAATTATTTTAAACCCTATAAAGTATTTACGATTATAATAAGATTATATCGGGGTCTTCGGATACCGAATTACGCTAAATATTGTGAATCCTAACGTTAAGATAGATAGGAGCTACACTAAAAGTTAGAGACAAACGTTAAGCAAACATTGACCGGACCATAGACCTAACGGAACACCTTAGCCGAATCCGATCACTGCCAAGGAGAGGGGCACCACCTTGACGTCAACGTATCAATCCAATGTCAAACCTGAATTATAATTTGAATTAAAAACTCAATAAAGAAATATTAACTATAACCTCTGCACGTCTACAATTTTTCTCACTACAAATTTTGTACGGACCTCGGAATCCCGGCGAGCTAACCTCAGCTATAGACCCGGAAGACCGGGAGCTTCGTTACAGGCTCATCCACAACAAAAGAACAAAAATCAGTTATTGCAAAAATTAATGATACCTATGCTCTTACAGTCTGTAAGAATGGGTTAGATGACCAATTTAAGCAAACAATTTTCGCAGCTCAACCAAGTGAATTCAGTAACGCGATTAACGTTGCCTTAGAATTAGAGAAAAACCATAACCTAACCAACAATAGGGTCCTAAACTATAACGCAAATAAAAACTATAATCGTAACAACCACCGCCACTACACACCAAGCCACAATTTTTCTAGTAGAGGCGGAAACCAGAATAATTTCAATAATGGTAATAATTATCGCAACAACAACCAGCGATGGAACAACAACAGATCCCACATGCGGTATTACAACAATAATAACAACAGATCCCACATTCAGTATAACAACAATAATAACAACAGCTCTTACAGACAGTACAATAACAATAACAACAGAAACAACAATAATAACTGAAATAACAATAATCGGCACAACAACCGAATGCATGTGGTCAATCAGGGAAACGAAATCGGCCCGGGGGAGAACTAACAACCTCCGGAAGGCCAACAATTAGTGAGAAGATTTTTAACTTATCAGCACACTTGACGAATTACATAACATTAAAATGTACACAAACAAACAAACCACTAACATTTTGAATAGATACGGGAGCAGACATTTCAATCTGCAAAAATGAGCATCTGCAAGAGTTAGAATTAAACGCAGATGATAAATGCAAGCTGACTGGAATCACGAAGGACGAGGTACACTCACTCGGAACAACAAATTTAACCTTATATTTAAACGATTATATAGTAAGAAACAGATTTCATCTTGTCGACATAGATTTCCCAATTTTAACTGATGGAATCCTAGGAAGAGATTTTTTTTATAAAATACAGATGTCATATCAACTACGAGACTATGATGATATCGATCTTCGTGAAAAACAATGAATACAGGGCACCTTTAATTACGAAACCTCCACCCCGAGATAGCTATAGAATACCACCAAGATCAGAAAGCATTTTTCCAATACAACTGAATGTTCAAGAAGAAAGTTTAATTTTAAATCAAGAACTTAAAAATGGCGTATTTTTGGCAAATTCTATTGCGCCATCGACGGGCAACTGTCACATTAAAATTGTCAACGTAAACGACAAAGAAGTTATATTAAATGAGATAAAGCCACAAGTAGAAAAATTAAGTAACTACAATATCACTAAACTTGCGCAACAGACAAACAAATATGACGAACAACGTTTCAGTAGACTAATGAAAGAACTTAATCTAGACGCACAATCAAAAACAGAATTAAAAGACATATTCAGAAAATATCAATCAGTTTTTCATCTTGAAGGAGAAGAACTTTCAACTAACAACTTTTATGCCCAAAAACTTGAATTAACGGACACTATCCCAGTTTACATCAAAAACTACAGACTCCCGCATGCGCAATATGACGAAATGAGTAGACAAGTAAATAATCTAATAAAAAATTATATAATTGAACCATCGGTAAGTCCTTACAATGCACCATTACTGCTAGTCCCAAAAAAGAGCGATGAAAACAACAAAAAATGGCGTTTAGTGGTAGATTTTAGAAAGTTGAATGATAAGCTTGTAAATGACAAATTTCCCTTGATTAGATTGGAAGAAGTATTGGACACGTTAGGCAGGGCAAAATACTTTTCAACGCTAGACATGACCAGCTCTTTTCATCAGATACCACTAGACAAAGAATCAAGACCATTAACAGCTTTCTCAACGCAAAACGGACATTACCAATTCAAACGTCTACCTTTCGGTCTAAAAATTTCATCAAATAGTTTTCAACGTATGCTAACAATTGCGTTAAGTGGCCTTTCCTCTGAAGCTTTCTTATATGTCGACGACATAATAATTTTTGGATGTTCTTTGAAACATCACAACAGAAATCTTATTAAAGTTTTTGATCGTTTACACCAATACAATTTAAAGCAAAACGCAAGTAAATGCCAGTTCTTAAAACCAGAAGTCGTATACCTGGGCCATTTAATTACCGATAAAGGTATAAAAACGGATCCTTCAAAATGTGAATCTGTATTAAAGTATCCTGTTCCGAAAAATGCGGATGAAGTAAGACGATTTGTAGCTTTTTGTAATTACTACAGACGTTTTATACCAGAATTTGCAACCACTGCAAAATGTTTGAATTCCTTACTGAAGAAAGGAATACCTTTTATCTGGTCGGATGAATGCGATAAAGCATTTAATATCTTAAAACAAAAACTACTTGATCCACCAATATTACAATATCCAAATTTCGAGAAACCATTCATTCTCACTACAGACGCGACCGATTTTGCACTAGGCGCAGTCCTCTCCCAAGGAGAAATTGGACATGATTTACCAATCTCTTATGCAAGTAAATCATTGGAAAAACACGACATAAACAAACCAATCATTGAAAAAGAACTCCTAGCTATTCATTGGGGAATTAATTTCTTCAAGCCATATTTATACGGTAGAAAATTTATTGCAGTAACTGATCATCAATCTTTGGTGTCATTATTCGCTCACAAAAATCCTTCGTCGAAAATGACAAGGATAAGACTCGATTTAGCAGATTATGACCTCCAAATTATTTATAAACAAGGTAAAATTAATACAAATGCGGACGCATTATCGCGAATAAAAATTGACAGCGATATTTTAAAATCCATGATTCCAACATCGAAACAAGAAGACCACAAGGAGCAAAAAGTAGAAGATACAACAACAGGGGAAACTAGGAAAGCAAGTGCAAAGAAAATACAAGAAGTAAATCTAAAGAAGCGAGCGCAAAGCGATTTGAAACTATAGAAAATTTTAAGGGATCCCAACGACGCATCAAAGAGAATAACATAATCCCAAGCCAGTCTGATCCACTGCATATCTGGGAATGTACATCCTTTCATGATGTCCAGAAATTGTTGAAACTAAGATTCACAATTGATATAAATTGCAAAAGAACCATGGTTAACATTGAAAGCTATGAAGTGCATGTAACATGTAGTGATGACCTTTCGAAGCTAGATTCGGTATTGGAGAACCTACATTGTCTACTAACGAAGTCACAAGTAGAGGAGCTAGACCTCTGTGACAATGATTACATATTTAAAAAGATTGAAATGAATGCATTCAAGGAAGAATATAATAAATTTGCAAGAAAGAAAGCCTCGCCCATAAATATATTAATTTATAAAGCTCCAAAACCAATCAACAGCATCCTGAAGCAATATAAACTTATCGACGAATTTCATACGTCACACATTTCAGGACATTTTGGTGTACGAAAAACGATACTTAAACTAAAACAACGTTATATTTGGAAAAACATGACAGGAATGGTCAAAGAATTTGTAAGTAATTGTGATAAATGTGCAAGAAATAAAACGACGAAACATATAAAAGAAAAACTCGTGCTGACAGATACTCCCACAACAAGTTTTGAAACGATCTCAATCGACACCGTGGGACCGCTCAGAATATCTAACGGTTACCGGCACATTTTAACTATGCAGTGTGACCTTACTAAATTTGTGGTTGCGTACCCAATGGCAACAAAGGATGCCAACACAATTGCGACTACACTTATAGAGCAATTTATGCTTAAATATGGTTGTTTCAAAACGCTTAAGTCCAACAACGGTACAGAGTTCAAAAACTCATTGATGACAAATATATGTGAACTACTTGAGACGTGACAAATATTTTCAACACCATACCATCATCAAACAATGAGAAGCATAGAAAAGAGTCACCGTTCACTAAACGAATACATACTTTCATTTACCGATGACGATATGTGGCATAAGCACATTGATTATTTTTCATTTGCGTACAACACTACACCACATGTTGACACTAACTATACCCCTTTTGAATTAGTGTATGGAAAAATTCCATCCCTTCCAAATGACGTAATGAACACACAAAATATAATTTATAACCTAGACAACTACGTTAATGAACTAAAAATACGTTTAAGTACATCAATAGCAAGAGCAAGAGAAATGCTAGATAAAGCAAAAATTAAAGGAAAATAAATATATGATAGGAATATACTAGAAAGCAATTTAGAAATTGGAGATTTAGTTTTCGTCAGAGTAGAAAACAGCAAAAAGTTACAAAGCCCTTACAATGGACCATATGAAATTGTAAGCTGCAACGGTGTGAATTCCACAATAAACATGAACGGAAAACTAAAGGAATTGCACAACAACTTATTAAAGAAATTCTAAACATTTGTATATATTTTTTATATTTTAAACGCAGAAAATAATTAGTAATAAATTGTAATTTAAAAACTTTATTGACACAATATTACTGAATATAAGGAATCATATATCTATAACAAATATCATTAATTTAATCATTTAAAGAAAATATAAGAAAAGAAATTATTATAAATTTTAAGACAATAACGTAAGAAAACATTTTATATAAGCACATTTGAAATTAAGAGAATTACAAGATCATATTCAATAACATTTAAAAAAAAAAAAACAATTATTACATAAGAACATTTAAAAAAAAAATATATATATATATATTTATTCTTTTTTTAATATAAGAAAGAAACACGCCAAAGTATTTCTGTCACAAATCTTTAAAAATTATTTAAAAAAGTAATAATTTTTCGCTAAAACGATAGGGGTGTACTGTACTGTACTTGCACAACATGAACATGATTCACTCTGTATTAATACTTTTTACACAAAACAATATCTCGGTCAAACTCAAACGTTTATAAAGTAAGCCATGTCTCAGATGACGAACAATGAGTAGTACTATTTTATTTGATAACGCTTGATTCTATTTCTTTTACACAAAACATTACGTTTATAAAGTGTGCCAAGCATCAGATGACGAGCAGCCACCAGTAAAACATTAAGACACTGCGATCAATTGAATCGAACAAAAAAAAAGACAGAACAAAAACACAAATAACAACAAAGTGCAATCGCAGCACTTTGCGTATGACTCGTGGTGGAAATACTGAGGTAATATCTATTAATTCTTCATGTAAATTTAATTATAAATAGTTGTAATATTATTAAGAGAAGGCAGAAATAAATATACAGCAGAACGAAGCTAAACTATTAGCTCTTGTTATTTCTCGTAAAGTGGCGGTAAAACGCCTTATAAGTTTGCGTTGGGCACGCTACTAGAATGCCCCGATTACAAGGAAATATAACTACAGCTTTAACCCCGCTTTAACCCCACAATTATCATTATTATCATTATTATCATTATTATCATTATTATTATCATTATTATCATTATTATCATTATTATCATTATTATCATTATTATCATTATTATCATTATTATCATTATTATCATTATTATCATTCTTATCATTATTATCATTATTATCATTATTATAATTATTATCATTATTATCATTATTATCATTATTATCATTATTATCATTATTATCATTATTATCATTATTATCATTATTATCATTATTATCATTATTATCATTATTATCATTATTATCATTATTATCATTATTATCATTATTATCATTATTATCATTATTATCATTATTATCATTATTATCATTATTATCATTATTATCATTATTATCATTATTATCATTATTATCATTATTATCATTATTATCATTATTATCATTATTGTCATTATTATCATTACTATCATTATTATCATTATTATCATTATTACCATTATTATCATTATTATCTTTATTATCATTATTATCATAATTATCATTATTATCATTATTATCATTATTATCATTTCTATCATTACTATCATTATTATCATTATTATCATTACTATCCTTATAATCATTATTGTCATTATCATTTTTATCATAATTATCATTATTATCATTATTATCATTATTATCATTATTATCATTATTTTCATTATTATCATTATTATCATTATTATCATTATTATCAATATTATCATTATTATCATTATTATCATTATTATCATTATTATCATTATTATCATTATTATCATTATTATCATTATTATCATTATTATCATTATTATCATTATTATCATTATTATCATTATTATCATTATTATCATTATTATCATTATTATCATTATTATCATTATTACCATTATTATCATTATTATCATTATTATCATAATTATCATAATTATCATAATTATCATTATTATCATTATTATCATTATTATCATTATTATCATTATTATCATTATTATCATTATTATCATTATTATCATTATTATCATTATTATCATTATTATCATTATAATCATTATTATAATTATTATCATTATTATCATAATTATCATAATTATCATAATTATCATTATTATCATTCTTATCATTATTATCATTATTATCATTATTATCATTATTATCATTATCATTATTATCATTATTATCATTATTATCATTATCATTATTATCATTATTATCATTATTATCATTATTATCATTATTATCATTATTATCATTATTATCATTATTATCATTATTATCATTATTATCATTATTATCATTATTATAATTATTATCATTATTATCATTATTATCATTATTATCATTATTATCATTATTGTCATTATTATCATTACTAGCATTATTATCATTATTATCATTATTACCATTATTATCATTATTATCATTATTATCGTTATTATCATTATTATCATTATTATCATTATTATCATTTCTATAATTACTATCATTATTATCATTATTATCATTACTATCCTTATTATCATTATTATAATTATTATCATTATTATCATTATTATCATTATTATCATTATTATCATTATTATCATTAATATCATTATTATCATTATTATCATTATTATCATTATTATCATTATTATCATTATTATCATTATTATCATTATTATCATTATTATCATTATTATCATTATTATCATTGTTATCATTATTATCATTATTATCATTATTATCATTATTATCATTATTATCATTACTATCATTATTATCATTATTATCATTATCATTATTATCATTATTATCATTATTATCACTATTATCATTATTATCATTATTATCATTATTATCATAATTATCATAATTATCATTATTATCATTATTATCATTATTATCATTATTATCATTATTCTCATTATTATCATTATTATCATTATTATCATTATTATCATTATTATCATTATTATCATAATAATCATTATTTTCATTATTATCATTATTATCATTATTATCATTATAATCATTATTATCATTATTATCATTATTATCATTATTATCATTATTATCATTATTATCATTATTATCATTATTATCATAATTATCATAATTATCATTTTTATCATTATTATCATTATTATCATTATTATCATTGTTATCATTATTATCATTATTATCACTATTATCATTATTATCATTATTATCATTATTATCATTATTATTATTATTATCATTTTTATCATTATTATCATTATTATCATTATTATCATTATTATCATTATTATCATTATTATCATTATTATCATTATTATCATTATTATCATTATTATCATTATTATCATTATTATCATTATTATCATTATTATCATTATTATCATTATTATCATTATTATCATTATTATCATTATTATCATTATTATCATTATTATCATTATTATCATTATTATCATTATTATCATTATTATCATTATTATCATTATTATCATTATTATCATTATTATCATTATTATCATTATTATCATTATTATCATTATTATCATTATTATCATTATTATCATTATTATCATTATTATCAATATTATCATTATTATCATTATTATCATAATTGTAATTATCATTTTTATCATTATTTTCATTATTATCATTATTATCATTATTATCATTATTATCATTATTATCATTATTATCATTATTATCATTATTATCATTATTATCATTATTATCATTATTATCATTATTATCATTATTATCATTATTATCATTATTATCATTATTATCATTATTATCATTATTATCATTATTATCATTATTATCATTATTATCATTATTATCATTATTATCATTATTATCATTATTATCATTATTATGTTTATTATCATTATTATCATTATTATCATTATTATCATTATTATCATTATTATCATTATTATCATTATTATCATTATTATCATTATTATCATTATTATCATTATTATCATTATTATCATTATTATCATTATTATCATTATTATCATTATTATCATTATTATCATTATTATCATTATTATCATTATTATCATTATTATCATTATTATCATTATTATCATTATTATCATTATTATGTTTATTATGTTTATTATCATTATTATCATTATTATCATTATTATCATTATTATCATTATTATCATTATTATCATTATTATCATTATTATCATTATTATCATTATTATCATTATTATCATTATTATCATTATTATCATTATTATCATTATTATCATTATTATCATTATTATCATAATTGTCATTATTATCATTATTATCATTATTATCATTATTAACATTATTATCATTATTATCATTATTATCATTATTATCATTATTATCATTATTATCATTATTATCATTATTATCATTATTATCATTATTATCATTATTATCATTATTATCATTATTATCATTATTATCATTATTATCATTATTATCATTATTATCATTATTATCATTATTATCATTATTATCATTATTATCATTATTATCATTATTATCATTATTATCATTATTATCATTATTATCATTATTATCATTATTATCATTATTATCATTATTATCATTATTATCATTATTATCATTATTATCATTATTATCATTATTATCATTATTATCATTATTATCATTATTATCATTATTATCATTATTATCATTATTATCATTATTATCATTATTATCATTATTATCATTATTATCATTATTATCATTATTATCATAATTATTATTATTATCATTATTATCATTATTATCATTATTATCACTATTATCATTATTATCATTATTATCATTATTATCATTATTATCATTATTATCATTATTATCATTATTATTATTATTATCATTATTATCATTATTATCATTATTATCATTATTATCATTATTATCATTATTATCATTATTATCATTATTATCATTATTATCATAATTATCATAATTATAATTTTTATCATTATTTTCATTATTATCATTATTATCATTTTAATCATTATTATCATTATTATCATTATTATCATTATTATCATTATTATCATTATTATCATTATTATCATTATTGTCATTATTATCATTACTATCATTATTATCATTATTATCATTATTACCATTATTATCATTATTATCTTTATTATCATTATTATCATAATTATCATTATTATCATTATTATCATTATTATCATTTCTATCATTACTATCATTATTATCATTATTATCATTACTATCCTTATAATCATTATTGTCATTATCATTTTTATCATAATTATCATTATTATCATTATTATCATTATTATCATTATTATCATTATTTTCATTATTATCATTATTATCATTATTATCATTATTATCAATATTATCATTATTATCATTATTATCATTATTATCATTATTATCATTATTATCATTATTATCATTATTATCATTATTATCATTATTATCATTATTATCATTATTATCATTATTATCATTATTATCATTATTATCATTATTATCATTATTATCATTATTATCATTATTATCATTATTATCATTACTATCATTATTATCATTATTATCATTATTATCATTATTATCATTATTATCATTATTATCATTATTATCATTATTATAATTATTATCATTATTATCATTATTATCATAATTATCATTATTATCATTATTATCATTATTATCATTATTATCATTATTATCATTATTATCATTATTATCATTATTATCATTATCATAATATCATTATTATCATTATAATCATTATTATCATTATTATCATTGTTATCATTATCATTATTATCATTATTATCATTATTGTCATTAATATCATTATTATCATTATTATCATTATTATAATTATTATCATTATTATCATTATTATCATTGTTATCATTATCATTATTATCATTATTATCATTATTGTCATTATTATCATTATTATCACTATTATCATTATTATCATTATTCTCATTATTATCATTACTATCATTATTATTATTATAAACATTATCATTATTATCATTACTATTATTATTATCATTATTATCATTATTATCATTATTATCATTATTATCATTATTATCATTATTATCATTATTATCATTATTATCATTATTATCATTATTATCATTATTATCATTATTATCATTATTATCATTATTATCATTATTATCATTATTATCATTATTATCATTATTATCATTATTATCATTATTATCATTATTATCATTATTATCATTATTATCATTATTATCAATATTATCGTTGTTATCATTATTATCATTATTATCATTATTATCATTATTATAATTATTATCATTATTATCATTATTATCATTATTATCATTATTATAATTATTATCATTATTATCATTATTATCATTATTATCATTATTATCATTATTATCATTATTATCATTATTATCATTATTATCATTATTATCATTATTATCATTATTATCATTATTATCATTATTATCATTATTATCATTATTATCATTATTATCATTATTATCATTATTATCATTATTATCATTATTATCATTATTATCATTATTATCATTATTATCATTATTATCATTATTATCATTATTATCATTATTATCATTATTATCATTATTATCATTATTATCATTATTATCATTATTATCATTATTATCATTATTATCATTATTATCATTATTATCATTATTATCATTATTATCATTATTATCATTATTATCATTATTATCATTATTATCATTATTATCATTATTATCATTATTATCATTATTATCATTATTATCATTATTATCATTATTATCATAATTATCATTATTATCATTATTAACATTATTATCTTTATTATCATTATTATCACTATTATCATTATTATCATTATTATCATTATTATCATTATTATCATTATTATCATTATTATTATTATTATCATTATTATCATTATTATCATTATTATCATTATTATCATTATTATCATTATTATCATTATTATCATAATTATCATAATTATAATTTTTATCATTATTTTCATTATTATCATTATTATCATTATAATCATTATTATCATTATTATCATTAATATCATTATTATCATTATTATCATTATTATCATTATTATCATTATTATCATTTTTATCATTATTATCATTATTATCAGTATTATCATTATTATCATTATTATCATTATTATCATTATTATCATTATTATCATTATTATCATTATTATCATTATTATCATTATTATCATTATTATCATTGTTATCATTATTATCATTATTATCATTATTGGCATTATTATCTTTATCATTATTATCATTATTTTCATTATCATTATTATCATTATTATCATTATTATCATTATTATCATTATTATCATTATTATCATTATTATCATTATTATCATTATTATCATTATTATCATTATTATCATTATTATCATTATTATCATTATTATCATTATTATCGTTAATATCATTATTATCATTATTATCATTATTATCATTATTATCATTATTATCATTATTATCATTATTATCATTATTATCATTATTATCATTATTATCATTATTATCATTATTATCATTATTATCATTATTATCATTATTATCATTATTATCATTATTATCATTATTATCATTATTATCATTATTATCATTATTATCATTATTATCATTATTATCATTATTATCATTATTATCATTATTATCATTATTATCATTATTATCATTATTATCATTATTATCATTATTATCATTATTATCATTATTATCATTATTATCATTATTATCATTATTATCATTATTATCATTATTATCATTATTATCATTATTATCATTATTATCATTATTATCATTATTATCATTATTATCATTATTATCATTATTATCATATTATCATTATTATCATTATTATCATTGTTATCATTGTTATCATTATCATTATTATCATTATTATCATTATTGTCATTATTATCATTATTATCATTATTATCATTATTATCATTATTATCATTATTATCATTATTATCATTATAATCATTATTATCATTATTATCATTATTATCATTATTATCATTGTTATCATTATCATTATTATCATTATTATCATTATTGTCATTATTATCATTATTATCATTATTATCACTATTATCATTATTATCATTATTCTCATTATTATTATTACTATCATTATTATTATTATAAACATTATCATTATTATCATTACTATTATTTTTATCATTATTATCATTATTATCATTATAATCATTATTATCATTATCATTTTTATTATCATTATCATCATTATTATCATTATTATCATTATTATCATTATTATCATTATTATCATTATTATCATTATTATCATTATTATCATTATTATCACTATTATCATTATTATCATTATTATCATTATTATCATTATTATCATTATTATCATTATTATCATTATTATCATTATTATCATTATTATCATTATTATCATTATAATCATTATTATCATTTATATCATTTTTATCATAATTATTATTATCATTATTATCATTATTATCATTATTATCATTATTAACACTATTATCATTATTATCATTATTATCATTATTATCATTATTATCATTATTATCAATATTATCATTTTTATCATAATTATTATTATCGTTATTATCATTATTATCATTTTTATCATTATTATCATTATTATCATTATTATCATTATTATCATTATTATCATTATTATCATTATTATCATTATTATCATTATTATCATTATTATCATTATTATCATTATTATCATTATTATCATTATTATCATTATTATCATTACTATCATTATTTTCATTATTATCATTATTATCATTATTATCATTATTATCATTATTATCATTATTATCATTATAATCATTATTATCATTATTATCATTTTTATCATTATAAACATTAATATCATTATTATCATTACTATCATTATTATCATTATTATCATTATTATCATTATTATCATTATAATCATTATTATCATTATCATTTTTATCATTATTATCATTATCATCATTATTATCATTATTATCACTATTATCATTATTATCATTATTATCATTATTATCATTATTATCATTATTATCATTATTATCATTATTATCATTATTATCAATATTATCATTTTTATCATAATTATTATTATCGTTATTATCATTATTATCATTTTTATCATTATTATCATTATTATCATTATTATCATTATTATCATTATTATCATTATTATCATTATTATCATTATTATCACTATTATCATTATTATCATTATTATCATTATTATCATTATTATCATTATTATCATTATTATCATTATTATCATTATTATCATTATAATCATTATTATCATTATTATCATTTTTATCATAATTATTATTATCATTATTATCATTATTATCATTATTATCATTATTATCACTATTATCATTATTATCATTATTATCATTATTATCATTATCATTATTATCATTATTATCATTATTATCATTATTATCATTATTATCATTATTATCATTTTTATCATTATTATCATTATTATCATTATTATCATTATTATCATTATTATCATTATTATCATTATTATCATTATTATCATTATTATCATTATTATCATTATTATCATTATTATCATTACTATCATTATTTTCATTATTATCATTATTATCATTATTATCATTATTATCATTATTATCATTATTATCATTATAATCATTATTATCATTATTATCATTTTTATCATTATAAACATTAATATCATTATTATCATTACTATCATTATTATCATTATTATCATTATTATCATTATTATCATTATTATCATTATAATCATTGTTATCATTATTATCATTATTATCATTATTATCATTATCATCATTATTATCATTATTATCATTATTATCATTATTATCATTATTATCATTATTATCATTATTATCATTATTATCATTATTATCATTATTATCATTATTATCATTATTATCATTATTATCATTATTATCATTATTATTATTACTATCATTATTATCATTATTATATTATTATATTATTATCATTATTATCATTATTATCATTATTATCGTTATTATCATTATTATTATTATTATCATTATTATCATTATTATCATTATTATCATTATTATCATTATTATCATTATTATCATTATTATCATTATTATCATTATGATCATTATTACCATAATTATCATTATTATCATTATTATCATTATTATCATTATTATAATTATTATAATTATTATAATTATTATAGTTATTATAATTATTATCATTACTATCATTATTATCATTATTATCATTATTATCCTTGTTATCATTATTATTATTACTATCATTATTATCATTATTATATTATTATATTATTATCATTATTATCATTATTATCGTTATTATCATTATTATCATTATTATCATTATTATCATTATTATCATTATTATCATTATTATCATTATTATCATTATTATCATTATTATCATTATTATCATTATTATCATTATTATCATTATTATCATTATTATCATTATTATCATTATTATCATTATTATCATTATTATCATTATTATCATTATTATCATTATTATCATTATTATCATTATTATCATTATTATCATTATTATCATTATTATCATTATTATCATTAATATCATTATTATCATTATTATCAAGCCCTTTGACCTTGTTTAACGACGTTGGTCCCGTCGACAAACTTCTTTGTCTTCTTCATTCTCTGTTGCCGTTGTTTCCGCGGTAGCCGCCGCCGTCGTACCGTCGTTGATGCGGTTGCTGCCGCCATCCTGCAGTTGTTGACGCAGATTGCCGCTGCGGTGGCAGTTGGTGGCTCAGGTGCTGCTGCGATGGCGGTTGATGACGCAGGTGCCGCTGCGATGGCAGTTGATAACGCAGAGGCGGCTGCGGTGGCAGTTGATAACTGCGGTGGTGTGATCTTTTTTAACGACGTTGTTTTCGTCGCCCTGAGTGTTTTGTTGTCTTTTCCCTCTGCTGGGGCTTGTTGACTCTCTTTGTATCGCCGGCATACCTCGCAACTTTGTACGTATCGGCGGACAATCCTAAACAAGCCCGGTCAGTAATAGCGGCTGGTTATTCGAAAACTGGTTTTCCGGACCCCAAGATGACTGGTGCTAGGCTGTTCATGGCTTTCTGCCATGACTTGCCGTCGCAAATACGATGGTATACACAGTTTCCATACGATTGCGTCCTCTTCGCCAATTCGTTAAGGAATGATCCGGTATAACTTGCCGTCATTCTCGATGTAATCTGCGAATTTAGCAAGGTTATCTCGAACTTCTCGCTTTCGCTTCTCTAGCCAGGGACAATGCCGCGTTTCTTCTGCTGCCTGAGTGGAGCTACGTAGGTGTTCTAACGGGTTTTCTTTTAGGAATTTATCCTGTGTTTCTTCTACCATCGATGCTACATCAACTACGTTGGTACAGACTGGTTGGTTGGGCGCAACTCGCTCAGGCGGTCGTAGGGTAATTGTTTGTCCACCCCACCCGAATGAAGCGTTTTTTTTCAGCAGAAAATCCATCCCAAGGAGCAGGTCGTCTGCGACGCCAGGGAGGATAAGTATTGCTTGTTTACACTCTCTTTTCCCTACCTTAACCTTCACCGTCAGAGTGTCTTCGGCCACTTGGAGTGAACCATTAGCCATGCGCACATAAGTTTTTAACAACTGTTGATTATTTGTTGTTCGAAGCCTTTTTGCCAGCGTTTGGCTGGCAAAACTGCGCGTTGCTCCTGTGTCTATTGTTGCCTCCATATCGATTTGCTCTATCGTCACATGTGCGAAAATCCGACGGTCATCGTATCATAAGGGTGCGTTTAGTGCTTTTGAGGAGTTTTGCGGCTGTACTCGTTCTTTTCCTTGGGCTCGGGCGAGTCCTCTAGTATTTCCCAGTGGTGGCGCACAGCATTCATAAGTCCCGCGCCCTCGTCGTCCACATTTCGTACAAAAATATATGCGCTCGTTGTTGCAATTGGCCTTTTCGTGACCTGAACGTCCGCATCGGCCGCACGCTATTTTGAGGTCGATGAATTCTGGTACTGGAGGAAGATATGCTTCCTCACGAACGTGCCACTCATCCGGACGTTGTGCTGGCATTCTCTCCTGCCCTGTACATATTGTAGCCCCTCGATGCAACTCTTCTTTATTGCGCTGAGTGTTCTTTGTCTGGCTTTCCGCACCTCGAATTAGTTCGTAGTCCTCGGCTAAGGACAACAACTCGGCGAACGTTGCAAAGTCGCGGCGTCGAATGTAAAGTTGATATTCTTGCCTGCAATTTCTGAAGACGCACTCCAGCTGTTGGGTCTCCGACCAATTGGCATGGCGCATCATATCGATGAGGTCTAGGCTAAATTCCTTAAATTTCTCTTGTGGTTTCTGCACTCGGCTATGGATTTGGTCCTCTAATCGCTCAAAGAAGCGGGCTGGTAAGAAGTATGTCAGGAATCTGTGCTTGAAGTAGGACCACGTCTCACCTTGGATTTTGTTATTCCGCCACCAGATGAGCACTCCATCCCTGAGCAGCTCTGGCATCATCCTTGGGAGGTGGTCTTTATCCAGGTTGTATACGCACGAGAGCTCTTCCAACCGTTCTACAAATTCCAGTGGGTCTCGGCCCTCATCAAATCTGACCGACCACTGCCGGACTTGGTCCATAATACTACCATATGAGGGCGTCTCCTGGAACCTTCCTCGTCCTGTCGGCATTTCGGGTACGACTATTCGTATAGGTGCCTCTTCGTTGGCTGGTAGACTGGGTATGCCCACTGAGCACCCGGGGCGCAGTGATGGCGTCCTTCTTTCGGTATGCTTGCTCTCGAGTTCGGCCAGCCGTTTTTGAAATGAAGGGTCTTCTTCGCTTTCTGCTATTGTTGTCGCAAATCTCTTGCGTAATTCCTTTACGGTTCCTTCATCGCTGAACCCGAACTCCTGGGCGTACTCTATTAAGTCGTCCTTACGAAGGCTGTATATCCACGACGTCCTGACCATTCTGGAATGTGTCGTCGGTGCTTTTAGGCGGTCTTGGCTGTGCAACTAACGATGGCGCTATGCTGCTGGCTATGGCGTGCGCAGTTGTCGTTGAATTCGCTGCTGGCTGCGGCGTGCGCAGTCGACGTTGAGGTCGCTGCTGGCTGTGGCATGCGCAATTAATGCTGATGTTACTGCTGGCGGCGGCGTGCGCAGTTGACGCTGACGTGGCTGCTGGCTATGGCTTGCGCAGTTGGCGATGACGTTACTGCTGGCTGCGGCGTGCGCAGTTTACGATGACGTTGCTGCTGGCGGCAGTGTGCGCAGTCGACGTTGAGGTCGCTGCTGGCTGCGGCGTGCGCAGTTAACGCTTGACGTTGTTGCTGGTGGCGGCGTGAGCAGTTGACGCTTTACGTTGCTGCCCGTGGTGTCCTGTTGATCCTTTTTATTGAAATCGAACACCAACCCACCTAAAGTTTAATGGAAATGCAAGGGGGTCTTTATCTCCAAAAATTCCTACCTTTACGTGCCTAATAGCCTCTGAAATTTTCCTTTTAAAAAACAAGATAAAAATAAATTTAGAATGATATTATAGGACTTCACCGGATTCGGTTTGTCACCCGCTAGACCTTAGTTCAGTAACGCGGCGGTGGTTCCTTCCACCTTAAATTCGTAACAAAAATAAAACAATTTATGGGAAATAATGATTCAGTCCAGATAGGAATCTTCAACTATCTGTTATCGTGAGAGTTAAAATCCTGCAGGAACGCGAGGGATAAGATTCTTCTACTATCAACCTTTAATTCGCAATTCGAGCTTTTTAAATTAGTAACGCGCTGGTTCTGCTTGGCTTCGGCCAACTTAATTGGAATCTGAATATCCTTACGCACTATGCTAGGACTCGTCGACTATTCGTAGTGCGACTTTGGGAATATTCAAATTGCAGAACAACTATCAGAATTAATTTGTATTTTTGTATGCTATAAAAGACACCTCTACCTCTTATTGTGAGTAAATAGGACTCTTTGTCTATTTACTGCCCGCTATAAAAACGTTTTATCAAAAATACCTGATAGCTAAATCATGAGCACTCAGTTTAATTTATGGCATTGATATCCTTATGATTAACGACGTGGTGTAGTGTTATAATTTATTTAAGGATCGTTTTATTTTTTTATAGCGGCAGAGTTTGCCTTCGCTATAGACTGCAGTGTTTGCCGACTTGAACTATGTCCAAGGCAAACAGAGACTTTTAAAATAAACTGAACAAGGCAGAGATCTGCCAGCTTGTGTAGTTAATTAAAGTCTGATTTATTGTTGGCCATCTCGGCTCTTTTATAACATTTTTACAAAACTTACTTAGTAGCCTTAATCTATGGTCATACTTCTCTAGTTAATTAATATAATTATAACCTTTATTGCGTTTCGTTCTTGCATATTGAATTTGAATCATCGAAAGGATTCAAATTTCATATTTTTGGTTTGACGAATGATAATTTGGCACGGTCAACAATATTGAGTGAGTAATGAAAATATTCGCATGCACTGAGTGCAACACACGCCGATAATGCAGTGCTTACTTATTAGTCACTCAATATGTTGCTGTTTATAACAACGAAACTTAGGGTCGGCAGTGTGTATAACGAGAGCACACTACACCCTCATCCTTAAGAGAAAAATTAGGGGTTACAATAATTTTTCTTAAACGCGTCATCTATTCTCAAAATATATGTAATAAAATAGTATTAAAATATGATAAATATATATATATATATGATATAGTGTAATATAATATTTTTTTTGTTTCAATGTAGTTGACTAATTATCTTGCTAAAGTATTAAATTATTGCCTTATATGGTTTTAGTTGGTTATTGTGTACTTTCTTATGTACTCCATTATAATCTATTACAGTATTAGATTATAGATTATAGTCTATTACAGAAAAATATCGTGAAAAGAGGAAGGAAGAGAGACGCCTTTTCAGACGCAAAAAAAGGGAGCAAGAAAAGCGTGAGCGTGAAGAAATTGAGGTGTACAAAGGCAAGAAGGATGCACGAAAATTTTACCAACAGGTTAAGCGTCTAACCCAAGGTTTCAAGCCCGGAGCATCCACTTGTAGAGATGGGAATGGAAATCTGGTTACAGATACGCAGTGCGCACTGAGATTGTGGAGACAGCATTTTTCCAATCTGCTTACGGGCGATGATCCCACCAACTCCGCCCATGGAGAATGCAGTTCGCCACAACCAATCGACGATGACGAAGTAGAAGTTCTACCACCTAGCCATGACGAGGTTCGATTTGCTATCCAGCGGCTCAAAAACAACAAAGCAGCGGGTGCTGACGGCCTGCCATCTGAACTGTTTAAAGCCGGCGGCGATGAGTTGATAGGGTGCATGCATCAACTCATCAGCAAAATATGGCTAGCGGAATGCATGCCCGACGATTGGAATCTCAGCGTGCTTTGTCCCTTACTTAAGAAAGGAGACCCGACAATTTGCGCCAACTACCGAGGTATCAGTCTTATTTCCATCGCATATAAGGTCCTCTCGAGCGTACTATGTGAAAGACTTAAGCCGTATACAAAAACACTGATTGGACCTTATCAGTGTGGCTTTCGACCTGGTAAATCCACCATAGACCAGATTTTTACACTGCGCCAAATCCTGGATAAAACCCACGAAAAGCAAATCGACACGCATCATCTCTTTGTCGATTATAAAGCTGCGTTCGATAGCCCGAGGCGGGATTGCCTATACGCAACAATGTCTGAGTTCGGTATACCTGCAAAGTTGATAAGACTCTGCAGGATGACGTTGAGCAATACTTGCAGCTCCGTCAAGGTAGGAAATGACCTCTCCGAAACCTTCCATACTGAACGAGGTTTCAGACAAGGCGACCCGCTATCTTGCGATCTCTTCAACATCATCATGGAGGGGATCCTACGAAAGGCCGGTGTGCATCGCAATGGCACCATTTTTTACAAAGATGTTCAGCTCCTTGCGTATGCTGATGATATTGATATCATCGGTAGAACCAAGAGAGATGTCACTGCTGCTTTCACCGCTATCGAAAAAGAATCAGCCAAGGTGGGTTTGACGGTAAACGAGGGTAAAACGAAGTATATGCTGCCTGCTGGCAGGGGAGCGGGGCGGCTAGGCTCTCACGTTTCAACAGGCAACTATAACTTTGAAGTGGTCAAGGAATTTACCTACCTTGGCACCGCCATTAACAGCAATAATGATGTCAGCCTGGAGATAAAGCGAAGAATAACAATTGCTAATAGGTGCTACTACGGGCTTAGTAAGCAATTACGTTGCAGAGACCTCTCTCGATCGACAAAACTGACACTCTACAAGACGCTCATTATACCTGTGCTTCTTTATGACGCTGAGGCATGGGTTGTCTCGCAAGCAGACGCAGCCGCTCTTGGGGTGTTTGAGAGAAAAGTTCTTCGCAAAATCTTCGGTCCTATTCGAGTTGGCGACGACTATCGCATACGAATGAACCACGAGCTGTATGAGCTATACGACGACATTGAAGTAGTTCAGCGTATCGCAATCCAGCGATTACGCTGGCTAGGTCATGTCCATCGTATGAATGACGATGCTCCAGCGAAAAAGGTGTTCGAGGCGAAAGCCGAAGGCCGACGACGAAGAGGGAGACCATGCCTCCGATGGATTGACCAGGTCGAGGAAGCCCTAACCGCGCTTGGCGAAACCAATTGGAGAAGGCGCGCGCGAAGCAGAGGCGCCTGGCGAGAGCTGATGAGATCGGCCGAAACCCGACGACGGGTTGCTATGGCCACCTAAGTAAGTAAGTAACAGTATTAACTCCTAATCTATCTAATATTCTAAATGGGCCCTTATACGGTAATTGTTGTTTATTTCTATCTTCTATTTTAAGTAAAACTAAATCTCCTATTTCTTCTCTTAGTGTATTTGTGTAGTCTAAATTCTTATTAGTACGCTTTTGTTTAGCTCGTATGAGCATTTCTTTTGCCTTATTTAGAGCAAAATTCAACCTAGTACGCATCTCGCTCAGGTAACTTTCGAAATCATAGAACCTTGTGTGTGAATTGTAAATGTCATTTGGTAATGACGCTAGTTTTCCGTATACTAATTCATGTGGTGTGTATCCTGTGTCTATGTGTGGGGTCGTGTTGTACGTAAATGTGAAGTATGGGATCCACTTGTCCCATTCGTGGTCAGTAGCTGTTGTCAACAAAAATTCGTTTAGCACCCTGTGGTTTCTTTCGAGAGGCCTATTGTCTGGTGATGGTATGGTGTCGAAAATATTTGGTCAATCTTCAAAAGCTTGCATATTTTGCGTATTAGTTCATTTTTGAATTCAGTGCCGTTGTCTGATTTCAACACTTGAAAGTGGCCATATTTTATAATTACTTGCTCAACCAATGTTCTTGCAACAGTGTCTGCGTCTTTTGTCGACATTGGGTGTGCAATTACAAATTTTGTCAGTTCGCATTGTATTGTCAGTATGTAGCGGCACTCGTTTGAAATTCGTAATGGTCCTACAGTGTCAATTGACAATGTCTGAAAACTATTGCTAGGGGTGTCTGTTAGCGTGAGTGGTTCTTTTGTGTGAAGTGTTTGTTTAGTTTTTGCACATATATCACAGCGTGACACTAAGTTCTTTACCATCTTGCCCATGTTTTTCCAAACATATCTTTGTTTTAGTTTTATTAATGTTTTTCTGACACCTAGTTGGCCTGTGTTATGGTAATCGTTGATTAGTTTGAATTTCGTAAGGTCATCTTGTACCCTTTTTGGTGGGTTATAAATTAGTATTTTTAATTGGGGACTTTGAGGATTTTTTCCTTTTTGAATATTTTGTTGTATCTTTGTATAAGCTTCTTTAAATTCTTTATTTGTATACAATTTGAATATTTTATCATTGTTGTCTAGCGCTAGTTCTACAATATTCTTATTTTTCATTTTAGATATCAGTTTCTTCAAAATCGAATCTAGATTCGTTGAATTATCGCTGTATCCCGCATGCATTTTTAAATTATTATGTTTAGATCTTAGCTTCTCCGAAAACGAAACTGGTTTCGATGGATTATCGCTAATCGCTACGTGCACTATATTACTTTCAATATGTACTTTACTTTCATTATTATTGGCCATATAAAAATTTAATTTCTTCATATTCTTGACGTCACTAATGGATGTATAATCCCATATCAGAAGTTGATCAGACTTCTGGGTATTGTCACAAAGATTTTTTCATTGCTATTATCATTTGCCTCATTATTTTTAATGGCTTCTTTATTTGCCATGCCTCTTGAAATAATTAACGTTCTTTTTATCTTGTCATCGTTTTCTTGTGGTATCATTTCTTTTAAAGTTTCAGAGTCTAGTTGGATTCTTGAGAGTGCGTCTGCGTTAGTGTTCATGCTACCTTTTTTGTATATTATGTCATAGTCATAGTCACATAGATCTAGTCGAATCCTAGTCATTTTTGAGGAAGGGTTTTTGTGAGTAAATAACGAGATTAGTGGTCTGTGATCAGTTATAACTGTAAATTTTCTGCCGTAAAGGTATGGCTTGAAAAAGTTTATTCCCCAATGTATAGCTAATAATTCCTTCTCAATAACTCGTTTTTTTCAAGTCATGCTTTTGCAAAGATTTGCTGGCATAAGATATTGGTAAATCTTTACCTATTTCGCCTTGCGATAGTACAGCGCCTAAGGCATAATTTGAAGCATCAGTCGTTAGAATGAACGGCTTGTCAAAATCTGGGTATTGTAATAAAGATTATTAATTTTTCTTTCAATGTGTGGAAAGCTATTTGATGTTCTTCCGACCACGTAAACTTTGTGCCTTTCTTTAAGAGTGTATTTAGGCTCTTTGCAATATCTGCGAAGTTTGGAATGAATTGTCTATAGTAGTTGCAGAATGCAACGAATCGCCTAACGTCATCTGCGTTTTTCGGAATTGGATAATTTTTTACAGTATCGTATTTAGCTGGGTCGGTTCTGACTCCTTCACTTGTGATTAGATGTCCTAAATATACTACTTCAGGACGCAAAAAACAACATTTGGCCGCATTCAATTTTAAATTGTGTCTTTGAAGTCTTTGAAGTCTTTCTAGTACTTTTATTAAATTTTGGTTGTGGTGGTTTATACTACATCCATAGATAATGATGTCATCCACGTAAAGAAAAGCATTTGATTCTAAATCTGCAAGAGCAATAGTGAGCATGCGTTGGAAACTGTTTGAAGAGATTTTTAGTCCGAACGGTAGTCGTTTGAATTGAAAGTGTCCGTTCGATGTAGAGAAGGCTGTCAAAGGTCGTGATTTGTTTTCTAGTTCAATTTGATGGAATGAACTGGACATATCAAGAGTTGAGAACCATTTTGCTCTACCTAACTTGTCTAGAACATCTTCTAGTCTCGTTAAAGGGAACTTGTCATTGACAATTTTGCCATTTAACTTTCTAAAGTTTACCACAAGTCTCCATTTCTTTTTGTCCTCCGTGTTCTTTTTTGGTACCAGAAGGAGTGGAGCATTGTATGGACTGAGCGATGGATCGGTAATATCGTCCTTTAGCATTTTCTGAACTTGTTCATTTATCACGTCTGTGATTTTTGATGTATACTGGTATGTTATCTGTTGTCGTGATGTGTTGTTTATAAAAATTATTAGTTGTTAGAGGTTCGTTATCTAGGTGGAATACGTCTTCATATTTTTTGAAAATAATATGTAGTTCGTCTTTAATTTTTGTGTCATTACATTGTATGTCTAATGTTTCCAAGATCTTACTTAAACGTTTTTGTGAGTGTGTATGCTTCTTGCTATTATAATTTAAAATGTCGTATTTGTCTAAAGAATCAGTTTCCAACTCAATACCACTTAATATTACTTCGTCATTTGTTGTATTTAAAATTTTTTAGTGTGTCGTGCCGTTTTTCGGAGCTATTGAATTACTGAGAAAAATACCTTCTTGTATCTCTTTATTAAAAATGACCTTATCTTCGGTTAGTTGTAATCTGATCGGTTGAATAAGTTCTGTCCTTGGTGGCACTTTTATTATTAGTATGTTATGTGATTTCGAGTGCATTGGTAATATTATATGTGACTCATTGATTAAAATTGAAATAACGAATGTTTCATAGTCAATTTTGCAAAGAAACTTATTCAGAAAATCTCTGCCTAATATACCATCGGTTTCGATTGGAAATTCTGAATTTACCAATTGAAACTCATGTTCGCAAGATTCCTCTCCAAAATGAAGTTTTAGATTTATGCTACCTAATGAAAAAATTTCTTCGTTTGTAATACCAGCTAACTTGCATTTTTCGTTTGGGTTATAAAAATCGTCATTCAGTTTTTTACTAAGCTTGCATAAAGAAAAGTCAGCACCTGTGTCAATGAGAAAAGTCATTATGTTGTTTTTGTATTTTATTTTTATAAAATTAGAATTTTTATCCGAAATTTTAAAAATCTTTACTTTTGGCTGTCTGGAAAAACCGTGTCTTCCGAGCCTTGGTAGTTTCCCTCATTATGTATTATGCGTATGTTTCTGCTTGTTTGGTTATTTGTGTATCTGTTGCCATTATAGTTGCTGTTGTTGTTTTGATTTCTGTTTTGGTTGCTGTTTCTGTCTTGGTTAGAACGATTACTGATGTTACGGTTTCTATTAACGTTGTTGTTGTAGTTCAAATTTCTGTCATAGTGAGCGTTTTGATTGTAATTTTGGTAGAAATTATTGTTATACCTTCTGGGTTCATTGTGCCTATTGTTCGAATTGAATGAATTGAAATTGTATGCTTAAATTCTGTCTCATATTACTGCGGTTATTGACATTGTTTCGATGTTGGTTAAATGACCGCTGAAAGTGCATGACTGCATTTGGCGAAGTCATTGACTCATTTTTTAGTTCGAGTGCTAATTCTGTTGCTTCTAATAAATCTTTTGGTCGCGCCGCGTAAATGGTTGTTTTTAAGTTTTCATTCAGTCCCTTTTTAAATGCATCGAAAGCAATTTTGTTATTGCATTTTATCATGACGTTCTTCTCGGCTTCTGTCGCTTGCGTTCCTAAACTTTCAACTCCTAGTCTTTTTAATCCTTTTATTATATTTAGTAATTGTTCTTTGTAGGTGTTTATTCGTAAGTTCCGTTGTTGTAAATTGTTAAGTCTTGTCTGTAGTTGAGCCATGGTTGTGTTGTCTTTGTATCTAGCTTTCAACTGTTGTTTTAAAACTTCAAAACTTGATGGCTTCAAATAGCTACCCAATGAGGTGCACACATTAGCTGTAAATTTTGCATGGTAAACATACTGTAAAAAATCCAGTTTACCTTCACTACTTAATATTTTATTTACTAATTCAGATGTAATGAGAAAACTATCTAACTCATTAAAGTTGCCTGAAAACGTGGGCAATGCCTTTGAGGCAGTTTCTAAACTAAAGGATGCCATTATTGGTGTTTGTTCAGTATCAGATTTTTCTTCTTCTTCTTCTTCTTGTTCTTCTTCTAATTCATTATGGTCTTCAGCTGTTTTAAGTTGTTCTAAAATTAATTTTTGGGAATTTAAATGAATGTTACTGAACTCTAATTTTAAAGCTACTAATTCTTTGCTATCTTTGTTTTGAATTGCTAATAAGTCAAATTGTTCTTTTAAATCTTCTAGCTGTTGCTGTTTGGATATTAATGTGGCTCTTGTGTAGCCTCTGGCATAACTTTTTCTTATATTTTTATAAATTCTTTCTACCTCTTTAATTATTTTTTCCATTTGTGGTGTATTTTACAAAATATATTTTTTGTTGTTGTTTTGTTTGCATAATTATTAAGATGAATTTATATTATACTGTTGTGTTGATGTTTAAGTTTCTGCTTAATTGTTTTTTTAAGTATTTTTTAAAATACACAGCTATGTAATGTAATGTAACTATAACTATAAAAACAAGACATATATTTTTCAATAATGTTAATTGTGTCGGTTTTGTTGCTGTAACTGCTGCTGTTGTTGTTGTTGTTAGCGTTCATCATCACGATCTCTTCTTGCACCATCTCTGCGTCTTCTGTTTGCGAGTTGACTACCGCTCCTGATGTTGCCAAAATAGTGCCCACGAAAGGACTGTACATTTATTTTATTTTTTTGGCTGAGCTGCTTGCGGATATTGTCAATTTCTGCCCATATCGCAGTTGAGATGTCCCAGCTTGGTTGTTGTTCTTTTCGAGTGATGGCCGAAAGGTGCGCCAGGCGTTTACGAAGTTTAACTTTTAAGCTGTTCATCTGTTAGTTTGATAGATGAGGACCTAGCTGAGGAACTTGCTCTTGAGGGCCAACCAAATCCACTGTGCCTTAAGTGGACAAGTGAAATTGAGCGGTTTGAAAACAAGTCACGGCAAATCGACGTTCGTATTTCTGGTAAGAACAAAAAAGGAGTGACTGTTTCTGTTCACACAGTTCAACAATTATCATTACCTATGCAATCTTTAGATTACGACCTGTTATGCCAACAATTTAAATATTTAAAAAATCTTCCGATTGAATCCTACAAAAACGCGGTGCCACGAGTCCTCTTGGGTGTAAACAACTGGAAGCTAGGCATACCTGTTGCCTCCAAAGAAGGCGGTCCTAATGAGCCAGTAGCTGTGCGCACGCGACTTGGGTGGATAGCGTATGGTGTCACTGGAAATGCTTGCAATTCTAGCAAATATAGCGTTTTTGGAAACTACCACATTTGTGAGTGCAGCAAAGATACTTGCAGCAAGAAATTTTAAAAATACACAACTCTATTGATAATATAGGTGTCGTACCAGCAAAAACCAACCTTGTTGGTGCAGAGACGGAACGAGCAGTATCATTATTAAATCGCTACACCAAACAGCGGTCGGATCGTCACTACGAGACTTGTCTCTTGTGGCGATTCGATGATTTCAACCTACCTGATAGCTATCAGATGTCAAAAAATCGCTTAATTTGCCTAGAAAGAAAATTGAGTGCTGAGCCACAGCTAATGGAAGTTTTTTCCACAACTATTTCAAAATATCTGGACAAAGGTTACATTCGAAAACTTACTACCACAGAGCTGCACCAATCGACCAGTCAGCGCATTTGGTACTTACCAATATTTGCAGTAGTCAACAAAAATAAACCAGGCAAAGTTCGTGTCGTGTGGGACGCCGCTTCGAAATCGCATGGAGTTTCACTGAACTCTTTTTTAATGAAAGGTCCAGATTTTTTGGTGTCATTACCATCTATTTTGTTTCGATTTCGGCAGAAAGCTGTGGCCATTTGTGGAGACATCCAAGAGATGTTCCACCAAATTCTGATCCGAAAACAAGATCAGAATGTCCAAAGGTTTTTGTGGCGGGACAACAAAGACGTTAAACCAGATGTGTACATAATGAATGTGATGCCTTTTGGATTGTCATGCGCACCTTGCATATCACAGTTTGTAAAGAACTTAAACACCTCGAAATTCAAAACAACATTTCAACGAGCTGCAACCGCGATCGAACAAAATCATTATGTCGATGATTATTTGGATTCAGTCGACACCGTTGAGGAAGCTGTTAAGCTAGCATCAGAGGTAAAACATATTCATCACGAAGGCGGGTTTAATATAAGAAATTGGTGCTCGAATAAATCCGAAGTGCTCAGATACCTCGAAGAGAGTGCAGGAAAAGACATAAAAAGCTTAAATATCAGTGGTGAGTCGGAATTAGAAAAAGTTCTAGGCGTATTTTGGAGACCATTTGATGACTTCATTACATTCAAAATATCACTTGCAGTTGCTGAAAACCAAATTTTTTGTGGGACCAAGGCACCAACCAAAAGAGATGTTCTGAGAATTTTTATGTCCGTCTACGATCCCCTCGGGATCATCGGAAATTTTCTAATGAATTTAAAGATTCTACTTCAAGAAGTTTGGCGCAGCAATATTGGTTGGGATGAAGCAATTCCATCTTCTCTCATCGAGAAATGGAACCAGTGGGTAAGCATTTTACAGACTTTGAAGTACGTTAAAATACCACGCTGTTACTTGCAGTCTTTTAAAAGCTATGGGGACTTAGATGTTGAATTGCATACATGCGTCGATGCAAGCGAATGTGGGTATGCTGCTGTTAGTTATTTTAGGGTTTCGAAAGGCGAAAACGTCGTGTGCTCGCTTATTGGCTCAAAGGTTAGGGTAGCACCCCTCAAAATATTGTCGATTCCAAGGCTTGAGCTTATGGCGGCTTTAATTGGCTCACGATTTGCTAATAATATAATAAAAAATCATACACTTAACATTAAAAAAAAGTATTTTTGGTCAGACTCAAAAACAGTTTTAAGCTGGTTGCATTCAGACCACAGGAAGTATCACCAATTTGTTGCTTTTCGAGTGAGCGAAATACTCGATTTGTCTGAACTCTCCGATTGGAACTGGATTTCTGGTAAGCTTAATGTTGCTGATGAAGCCACGAAATGGGCAAAGCGTCCAAATTTAAGTCCCGAGTCGTTGGATAAATGGACCAGAATTTTTGCATCAGCATCAAAGAGAGTGGCCAAAGATTGAAAAGAGTTTTGAGTCAGTTAAAGAAGAATTAAAACATTTTGTTTGCGTACAATTAACAAAAGACCCGATAATTGACATACGTCGATTCTCCAATTGGAATCGTCTCCTAAGAGCAGCAGCTTACATTATGCGTTTTATCGGAAACATTAAAAACAAAGTTCAAAAACAAGCGATGAGTTCATCTGAACTCGAACAAGATGAAATACAAAAGGCTGAGCAACTGTTGTATGGAATTGCCCAAAGAGAAGCTTTTAACGAAGAAATCGTATGTTTGAAATCTAACAATTATTTAAAAAAATCAAGCGTGTTGTATACGCTCTCACCATATTTAGATTCAAACGAAATATTGCGCATCGATGGAAGAATAGACAGAGCAAATATCTCATGGGATCAAAAGAGACCAATCATTCTTCCCAAAGAAAGCTATATTACACAGCTGCTTTGTAACCATTACCACCGCAAATTTCACCATATGAATCATGAGACAGCGATCAACGAGTTACGGCAAAAATTTCATATTCTGCGTCTACGAACTATGTTTAAAGCCACTGTAAGGCACTGCCAAATGTGCAAAATAAGAAAGGTTATTCCACAGACTCCTGAAATGGCAAAATTGCCACGAGGACGAGTATCGGCAAACGTTGCTCCGTTTTCATTTACAGGAGTAGACTTTTTTGGTCCAATGACCGTTACTGTTAACCGTCACAGGGAACAGCGATACGGCGCTCTATTTACATGTTTAACAATTAGAGCTGTCCATGTAGAAGTTGTAAGTTCGCTAAACACAAGCTCCTGCATTATGGCTATCAGGAATTTTATAGCACGTCGTGGGACTCCAATTGAGTTTTTCAGCGACAATGGCACAAACTTCGTCGGAGCCGAAAGAGAGTTGCGCGAAGCCATTGTAGAGGTCGACACAAACGAGTTTGTTAGGTGCTTTACAACAGCTACAACCAAATGGACTTTCAATCCTCCAGCGGCGCCCCATATGGGAGGTGCTTGGGAACGCTTAGTACGTTCCATAAAAGTTGTTTTATATTCTATTATGCCAACTCGTTTTCCCACCGATGAACTACTTCGGAGCATGATGGCAGAAGTTGAAAATATCGTAAATTCCCGACCGCTCACTTACGTTCCTATCGATGACGAATATCAGGAAGCGCTCACACCAAATCATTTCCTGTTAGGAAGCTCAAATGGTATGAAACCGTTGTGTACATGCTCTGATAGTGCAATCGTCTTAAAGCATAGCTGGTTAAGCTCTCAGCAATATGCTCAAAACTTTTGGCGAAAATGGGTGGCAGAATATCTGCCGACATTAACATGCAGGTCGAAATGGTTTGAAAAGACAAAACCGCTGAGTGATGGTGATCTGGTAATTGTTGTAGACCCAGGTAGCCCTCGTAATGTGTGGCCTAGGGGCAAAGTCATTGCGACAAAACTGGCGAGAGACGGACAGGTGCGCAGCGCGAAGGTGTTAACTTCATCTGGCGTGCTAGAACGACCCACATCGAAGCTAGCTGTTTTAGACGTGGCGCCTAAGAGGGAGTAGGGCTTCGATTAAACTCTTGCCAAACTCGGGGGCGGAATGTTGACGCCACTTTCTAAAAAAATACACCTTTTTACTTATTATATTGTGAATTATTCTATTACATTTTAATTTCCATTTCTTATATCTCACGAATGTCAAGCATCAAGAAAACCAAGAAACGGAAGCTAAACAGATATAAAAGAAAAGTAAATTTCCGATTACTTGAAATCTTTCCTTTTGCTAACACGAGATATTGATGCTGGACGTTCGATTGTTATTCTAACAAAGTTTATTCTGGTTTCTATACCACAAAGTATGTGCATTTTATACGATTTAAATTTAAAATATTTTCAATGAATTATAAATTATTAGGAATTTTAACCTGTATTTAAGTTGGACAAATCTATATGAATACAATAAAATTCTTAAAGAAACTGAAGTGTTTCTCTTCGACTTGAAATCGGTTCAAAATCCCATAGAAGCTGGAATAACAAGGGGCAAAATTCCTCCGCAACGCCTACCCAACTTTGTGTTGCCTACAATCATTATTATCATTATTATCATTATTATCATTATTATCATTATTATCATTATTATCATTATTATCATTATTATCATTATTATCATTATTATCATTATTATCATTATTATCATTATTATCATTATTATCATTATTATCATTATTATCATTATTATCATTATAAACATTATTATCATTATTATCATTATTATCATTATTATCATTATTATCATTATTATCAATATTAGCATTATTATCATTATTATAATTATTATCATTATTATCATTATTATCATTACTATCATTATTATCATTATTATCATTATTATCATTATTATCATTATTATCATTATTATCATTATTATCATTATTATCATTATTATCATTATAATCATTATTATCATTATTACCATTATTATCATTATTATCATTATTATCATTATTATCATTATTATCATTATTATCATTATTATCATTATTATCATTATTATCATTATTATCATTATTATCATTATTATCATTATTATCATTATTATCATTATTATCATTATTATCATTATTATCATTATTATCATTATTATCATTATTATCATTATTATCATTATTATCATTATTATCATTATTATCATTATTATCATTATTATCATTATTATCATTATTATCATTATTATCATTATTATCATTATTATCATTATTATCATTATTATCATTATTATCATTATTATCATTATTATCATTATTATCATTATTATCATTATTATCATTATTATCATTATTATCATTATTATCATTATTATCATTATTATCATTATTATCATTATTATCATTATTATCATTATTATCATTATAATCATTATTATCATTATTATCATTATTATCATTATTATCATTATTATCATTATTATCATTATTATCATTATTATCATTATTATCATTATTATCATTATTATCATTATTATCATTATTATCATTATTATCATTATTATCATTATTATCATTATTATCATTATTATCATTATTATCATTATTATCATTATTATCATTATTATCATTATTATCATTATTATCATTATTATCATTATTATCATTATTATCATTATTATCATTATTATCATTATTATCATTATTATCATTATTATCATTATTATCATTATTATCATTATTATCATTATTATCATTATTATCATTATTATCATTATTATCATTATTATCATTATTATCATTATTATCATTATTATCATTATTATCATTATTATCATTATTATCATTATTATCATCATTATCATTATTATCATTATTATCATTATTATCATTATTATCATTATTATCATTATTATCATTATTATCATTATTATCATTATTATCATTATTATCATTATTATCATTATTATCATTATTATCATTATTATCACTATTTTCATTATTATCATTATTATCATTACTATGATATTATCATTATCATTATAATTATTATCATTATAATCTTTATTGTCATTATTATCATTATAATCAATACTATCATTATTATCATTATTATCATTATTATCATTATTATCATTATTATCATTATTATCATTATTATCATTATTATCATTATTATCATTATTATCATTATTATCATTATTATCATTATTATCATTATTATCATTATTATCATTATTATCATTATTATCATTAATATCATTATTATCATTATTATCATTATTATCATTATTATCATTATTATCATTATTATCATTATTATCATTATTATCATTATTATCATTATTATCATTATTATCATTATTATCATTATTATCATTATTATCATTATTATCATTATTATCTTTATTATCATTATAATCATTATTATCATTATTATCATTATTATCATTATTATCATTATTATCATTATTATCATTATTATCATTATTATCATTATTATTATTATTATCATTATTATCATTATTATCATTATTATCATTATTATCATTATTATCATTATTATCATTATTATCATTATTATAATTATTATCATTATTATCATTATTATCATTATTATCATTATTATCATTATTATCATTATTATCATTATTATCATTATTATCATTATTATCATTATTATCATTATTATCATTATTATCATTATTATCATTATTATCATTATTATCATTATTATCATTATTATCATTATTATCATTATTATCATTATTATCATTATTATCATTATTATCATTATTATCATTATTATCATTATTATCATTATTATCATTATTATCATTATTATCATTATTATAATTATTATCATTATTATCATTATCATTATTATCATTATTATCATTATTATCATTATTATCATTATTATCATTATTATCATTATTATCATTATAATCATTATTATCATTATTACCATTATTATCATTATTATCATTATTATCATTATTATCATTATTATCATTATTATCATTAATATCATTATTATCATTATTATCATTATTATCATTATTATCATTATTATCATTATTATCATTATTATCATTATTATCATTATTATCATTATTATCATTATTATCATTATTATCATTATTATCATTATTATCATTATCATTATTATCATTATTATCATTATTATCATTATTATCATTATAATCATTATTATCATTATTATCATTATTATCATTATTATCATTATTATCATTATTATCATTATTATCATTATTATCATTATTATCATTATTATCATTATTATCATTATTATCATTATTATCATTATTATCATTATTATCATTATTATCATTATTATCATTATTATCATTATTATTATTATTATCATTATTATCATTATTATCATTATTATCATTATTATCATTATTATCATTATTATCATTATTATCATTATTATCATTATTATCATTATTATCATTATTATCTATATTATCATTATTATCATTATTATCATTATTATCATTATTATCATTATTATCATTATTATCATTATTATCATTATTATCATTATTATCATTATTATCATTATTATCATTATTATCATTATCATTATTATCATTATTATCATTATTATCATTATTATCATTATTATCATTATTATCATTATTATCATTATTATCATTATTATCATTATTATCATTATTATCATTATTATCATTATTATCATTATTATCATTATTATCATTATTATCTATATTATCATTATTATCATTATTATCATTATTATCATTATTATCATTATTATCATTATTATCATTATTATCATTATTATCATTATTATCATTATTATCATTATTATCATTATTATCATTATTATCATTATTATTATTATTATCATTATTATCATTATTATCATTATTATCATTATAATCATTATTATCATTATTATCATTATTATCATTATTATCATTATTATCATTATTATCATTATTATCATTATTATCATTATTATCATTATTATCATTATTATCATTATTATCATTATTATCATTATTATCATTATTATCATTATTATCATTATTATCATTATTATCATTATCATTATTATCATTATTATCATTATTATCATTATTATCATTATTATCATTATTATCATTATTATCATTATTATCATTATTATCATTATTATCATTATTATCATTTTTATCATTATTATCATTATTATCATTATTTATTTATTTATTTATTTATTTATTTATTTATTTACTTGATTGCTAAACCTTAACAGGTTTTATAGCAAATTTAAAATTATAAAATAAGATATTTAATACAATTCAAAAATATAAAGTATGATTTTGATTGAAATCATGTATTATTAACAAACTAAAAAGTTTTAATAAATTGCTTAAAGTATATAATTTTATTAAAGTATAAAAAATAACAAAGAAAAAAGTTAAGTCAAATCGAATGATATCAGACAGCAAAGCAGGGTTGCGTTTTCAAGACAAACAAGGCCAAGTTAGCAACAATTTTTGTATCCGGACATCGGCGGAGTCGTGTGACAAACAAGGTCTCATACCCAATAAAACACCACTCCAATAGGTATATATATATAATATATAGCGTTCTGTCTTCCTGAAGCCGGTGAGATCCTGGCTTGACAGGGTGGTTACTCGACAAACTAGGTCAACTTCACCAAACCAATTTTCATAAATAAAGAAAACCAGTTGCGAACGCAGGCACCAAGACAAACTAGGTCTTATCGGCCACTCATATTAATATATTGCAAATCGATCTAACGTAGTGTTTCAAGAGGTAAAAAGACCCAAGACACAACGGTACCGTCGACAAGTAGTTACAATCATCATGAAGATATGAGGCAACTGAAGATCCCAGGCTTAGGTCCATTCAGATTATTTAGATGTTTATTCACCAAAATTTTCCATTTTACGCTTAGGTCCATTTATCCATTTAGGTTGTTATATTAATGTGTTTACAAATCACCACATGCATCAGATATATGTTTGAAAGAACTTTACATAATCAACTTCGGTACTGCAGGTAATCTATAATTTTATGTTTGATTGAGTCCATATATTTATTTAAGGATATAACATCAGATACAAAATTAAAATCACCGCAAGCGCTTCTAAGAGGTTCATTTTGTAAATAATTAGTTCTACAAAAGGTCATGTGGAGTAACTCAAAAGATCTTTTAGGACGAAGAGGAATATTAAAATATACTTTACTCAATAAATATGGACTGTTGACATATCCATGTAAAAGTTTTGTAATCCAACAAGCATTTATCATAATTCTCCGATTTTTTAAAGAAGGAAGATTTAAGAGTTGTAACCGATATTCATAAGATGGTAAGTGAAAATCAGTATTACAATAAAGATAGCTTAAGCAAAACAAAAGAAATTGTTTCTGCACTGATTCAATGTCGTTTATTTATTTATTTATTTATTTACCATCTACCGGGTTGATACCCTTACAGATTACATTACTTAACCTAGGATTTTATAATTTATTTATTTATTTATTATCTAGCGACACAAAGTCTTACTTTCTAGTCAGATTACCCTCACAAAACACAACAAAACACATTATCACACTTATACAGAATGATCCCATTAAAATAGTGTAGCATAAAAAAATTAAGATACAATAAATAATTATACAAATTTACTACGAACAAATAAATAATTATACAAAAGAGAACAAAAAAATAAAATAAAAGAATAAATTATACAATTTTACTTAAGAATAAGCAGGAGATTAGTTTTAAAAGTTTCTCTATCCTGACTAAAGTCAATGAGATCACAAACAGAGTTAAATGCAACGCAGGAATTATTGACCTCCTTGTTGCCACCATAATTAGTTCTATGATAAGAAATATAAAATAGGCCACGTTGCCTTATAAGCCTCTCAGGCGCGTAGATTTTAAAATGGCTGAGTATTGAAGCACAATCAATATGGGACATTATAACATCTCTAGCAAACATAATTAGATAGTATTTTCTTCTTAATTGAAGTGTTTTCAATTCAAAAAGAGAGCACCTGTCAAGATATGTCGGAGCAAAATTCCAATTAAGTTTATAGGTGCACAACCTTGTAAACCTTTTTTGTACATTTTCAATCCTTTTAATGTGCGAATTATAGTGAGGATCCCAAATTATGCAACAGTATTCTAAATTAGACCGAACTAAAGAAATAAAAATAGATTTTAAAGTGTATGGATCTTTAAAATCTTGAGTGTTTCTCTTCAAAAATCCCAACATAGCATTTGATTTGGAAATTATCCTATCATAATGAGTACAAAAACTAAGCTTTTCATCAAATAAGACCCCTAGATCCAGTTTATTAGTTACTCTACCCAAGATATTGTTTGAAATGGAATATTCAAAAGAAATTTTATTGCGGAGCATATTAAATGACATGACGTTACATTTACCAATATTGAGATTGAGTTTATTTTCAAAGCACCACCCTTGTAATTAATTAATATCCTGCTGCAAAAGTAGACAATCCGCAAGAGAGTTAACGGATTTTAGAATTTTAACATCATCCGCATACATCTAACAATGGGAATGTGTGAAACAGTTTGGCAAGTCGTTAATAAAAAGGAGGAAAAGTAAGGGTCCAAGATGGCTACCTTGAGGAACCCCAGAATAGTTAAACACGGTTTTAGAAATTCTGCAACCGATTTTTACCATTTGAATACGGCCGATCAAGTAATTATACAACCAATTAAAAAAGGATGAGTGAAAGCCCATTGCTGATAACTTATTGAGTAAGATAGAGTGCTGAACTCTGTCGAACGCCTTCGCAAAATCTGTAAATACCACGTCAATCTGTTTACCCTCCTCAAGCTTATTTCTTAGAAAGCTTGAAAAAATAGATAAATTTATAGATGTGGACCTACCACTCACGAAACCATGTTGAAGTTCAGAAATCGAATTTTTTATAATACCATACAATCGTTTTTTAACAATTGCTTAAAATAATTTAGGAATAGTCGGTAATTTAGCTATGGGTCGATAGTTGCACACTTCTTGCCTACTTCCAGATTTATGGATTGGGATAATAAATGATTCTTTCCACACATCCAAGAACTCACCACTATCTAAAGACAAATTGAAGATTCTTGTAAGAGGAACGACAAGATTAATAGCACACATTTTAAGAAAAATTGGTGGAATATTGTCTGGGCCACAAGATTTATGAATATCCAGATTTGTAAGCTCTGTCAAAACCTCTTGCGTAGAAAGGACAAGGGAACCAATTCCTATTTGAGGAGCATCATAGACGTGCGTGCTAGCACCAGATGTTTCATAAATAAAGTTATTCTGAAAATAAGTCGCAAACACATTACAAACTCTTGTTTCACAATTAGAAATCTCACCATTTTTTGGGAACCCATTAGTCTTTCTTTTCGTATTGAGGTATGACCAAAATGCTTTCGAATTAGATTTTACATTAGACTCAGTTTTAAACAAATACTGTCTATACAAAAATTTTTTCATGAACTCATATTCTTCTAAACCGTTTATAATCATCTTGAAAAATCGGATTTTTTAAACTTAATTTATGCTTCTTGTTTAAAATATTCTTTAAATTCGATAAGCGCTTAGTGAACCAAACTGGCTTATTGCTCATCTTGACGCATTTAACCGGAACAAACCACGAAAACACTTCATTAATCACATCAATGAAATAATTAAAGTCACAAGTTAAATTATTAGTGAAAATAGAACTCCAATTAACGTTTGCAAGAAACTCATTAATAGCATAACAATTAGCTTTGTGAAAATTAAACTCATAAGAGTCATTTAAGAATTCATTTAACTTCATTGAAAACACATCAAAATTTATAATAAGTGCCTTATGATGGATAGAGTTATTTAACAGAGGGCAGTCAGATTCGGATAAAACTGCATTTAACTCTGCGTTTGTGAATACCAAGTCCAGGATTCTGTTAATTGAATTTCTAACATAATTCAACTGTATAAGTCCCAAAGACAATAAGGAGTCAATAAAATCACAATCAGAACTATTGAGACAATCCATTGGTAGCAAACATTTATCAAGTGCGGAATAAGTCCAATTAACATTACTAATATTATAGTCTCCCAGTAATAGAGGATAATCATTATCACATAGCTTGCTAACAATATTATGAATATTCATAAAATGACAATTATAGATTTCTTTACAAGAATTAGGAGGAATATACGATAAAAATACATACAGATTCAGGCAGGTAGCAGTAGCACATGAATAAGTCGAACCTTGCAAACGCACGCACACACAAATTTGCTCAATATTGGGAGAAGCATGTTCAAGCAGTACAATATGACTTCTAAGCTTCGAGTTGACAGCAATTAATACCCCACCTCCACGTGACATACCAAGCGTGGAATAGCGACGATCTCTCCGGTGAACATCAAAATGAGCAGGAAATAATTCAGACGTTAAAATATCATCATACAGCCACGTCTCAGTGAGCGCAATGACATCAAATGCACAATCAACGGTGGCCATGGCCATCTCCTGCGTCTTAGTACGCAATCCACCAACATTTTGGTAGTAAACAGACATGACGTCATTACGTGTTTGAGAAGCTGTTGACAAGCTGTTGACCAAAAATGAAGATTATGTAACAACCGTATCGTGGGCACCAAACAACTGAAGCGTATTCTAAAATAGGCCGCACTAGAGAAGTGAATAAGGTTTTCGTTATGAATGGATCATTAAAGTCTTTTACCCAACGTTTAATAAATCCTAAAGTACTATTTGCTCTATTTATTATTTTATTTACATGAATATATATATAAAGCGTAGTTTAGGATCCATTGTAATTCCAAGATCATTGAAAATATCTAAGGACTCCAATAGATAACCACAAATTTTGAAGGTACGTTTAATTTATAAAAAGACGTTCTAAAGAATTCCAAAATATCTGGGTAACCAAAACGTTATACTGTACCTTAGTGCGACCACTTCTTGAATATGCTTGCATCATTTGGAATCCAGCCTTTGAATCTCATAGCGACAAAATTGAATCCATTCAAAAACAATTCCTGCTTTTTGCGTTAAGAGATATCTTTGACCCCCGTGACTATAACAACTTGCCACCGTATGAACAAAGACTCAGGCTCCTCTCTCTGATGCCTCTATCATCAAGAAGAACTTTACTGAGTTCATGTTTCACATTTGATGATATTAACGGAGCTATTGATAGCGAATATATCTCCAGCAAAATTACACTAAATGACCCAATTAGACGTACTAGGCATACGCGGCTCCTAAATGAATATATTCACCACACTATTTACGCAAATAATGAACCCATTAGTAGGTGCTGTAGAATTTTTAATAATATTAGCGAGCACTATTCACCATCCATACCAAAATCCACATTTAAGCGAACCCTCTCAAAGTCTCTCTTTGACTCGGAATAATTTGTCCTTTTCAAGCACTGCTCCCTACAGAGTTATGCTTCTTGGACTAGTCCCCCTCCGTCATCCCCTAAAAGTAGTACTTAAGATATATTAGCGTAGTTTAAGTATTCTTTTGAAATTAATTTAAATAATATGTAAGTAAAAAAAAAAAAAAAAGAAAGTAAAAAATGTAAATAGAATTAGTAAATTGCCTTGCTTGGTGAAATAAATTGGTGGTTTGCGCGAGAAAGACATATGCTTGCATTTCTTCATGTTGAGGTTCATACGGTTCGTTTTGCACCAGTTATAAAGATGACCAATGTCGGCTTGCAAAAATACAGCGTCATTATCATTTTTAAAAAAAAGGAAGAGTTTGACGTCGTCAGCAAACATTAAGATGCTAAAATGCATTATGACAGATGGCAAATCGTTTATAAAAAGTAGAAACAGAAGCGGCCCAAGATGACTTCCTTGAGGTACTCCTGAAGTAACAGGAAACTCATGTGATTTCTTGAGCTTAAAAATAACAGACTGTGTTTTATTGCTTAAGTAAGATTCAATCCAACGGTATAGGAAATCCAACAAGATGTAATTTTAAGATCAATAGTTTGTGATTTACAACGTCAAAAGCTTTGCTAAAATCCGTGTAAATAACATCAGTCTGCATGCCTTTTCCAAACTTTTCTATAGTTTTTGATGTAAATTCGAGAAGGTTAGTAACAGTGGATTTTCCAGAAAGGAATCCATTTTGGAAAGGAGACATTAAAGATTTAACGCTATGCGATAGTCGTGATGTAACAATTGCCTTTAAAAGTTTAGGCAAAGCGCTTAATTTTGCGATGCCACGGTAGTTATCAATTAAAGACATATTTCTAGATTTATGCAGCGGAATGATAAATGAAAGCTTCCAGGCTGCAGGAAAATAGCAGGATTTTAATGATGAAGTAAATAGTAAAGAGATTGGAGTTACTAATTCTTCATAGCAGTATTTTAAAATACATGAAGGCATGTTATCAGGACCGCTTTTATAAGATGATTTAATATTCTTGTGATTTAATTGACTGTGTTTGTGTCAATTATTGGGAAATAAATATCCCCAGATTGAATATTGAAAGGATAACTTAAATAATCATAGGACGATGATGAATAAGTCGTCTTGAAAAAGTCAGCAAAAAGATTGCAAATACTATTATCATTATCAGACTCAAACAAAAGAAGGATAGGAATCAATCTTACGTTTTGTGTTAACAAAGTTCCAGAAGGATTTAGCATCAGATTTGATGTTTAATTTTACTTTTGTTAAGTAGATATTATAGGATTGTTTGCATAACTGTTGGTAACTGTATTTAATCGAGGTATAGCATCCAAAATCGCATATGTTATGTGTTTTCTGATATTTTTTATAGTATTTAGATTTCAAGTTTCTCATTTTTCTTAATTCATTTGTGTACCATACCGGACCTGATTTCAAGGAGGCTTTCTTTTGCGGAACAGCCTTAAGAAAACAATCATTGAGCGTTCTATTAAACGCATATACTGCATCATCAAGACTCTGAGAAGATAAACTTTTTGTATTAATATTTAGAATAGTATTCATAGTACTGCACAAATGGTTTTGGAAAATTTAAAATTATTTCCAATGTTGGATGATGAGAATCTTCGGGTGTAACCAGAGGATCTGATTTAGACACAGAAGCGATATTGCTGTCATCAAAAAACACCAGATCAAGCAAACGATTATTTTTGTTAAAGATGCAGCTAAGTTGGAACAGGCCTTGGATTGAGAGCTCGTTTAAAAAATAATTATCGGATTAACATTCAGATGAAGGTAAAAATATTACAGGAATTTCAGAACAGCAGTTCCAAGAAACGTTTGGCAGGTTAAAATCTCCAGTGATAAAAATATGATCATTAGATTGCAGTTTTGAGCAAACTTTACCAATAGAAGCCAAATGTTTGCTATAAACGGTTAAGGTAGAAAGGGGAGGAATATATGAGCATGTAATAAAAAGGCTCAAGGAACCAAACTTAACATGAACACAACAGAATTCAATGTCAATTCATTATTATCATTATTATCAATATTATCATTATTATCATTATTATCCTTGTTATCATTATTATCATTATTATCATTATTTTCATTACTATCATTATTATCATTATTATCATTCTTATCATTATCATTATTAACATTATTATCATTATTATCATTATTATCATTATTATAATTATTATCATTACTATCATTATTATCATTATTATCATTATTATCATTATTATCATTATTATCATTATTATCATTATTATCATTATTATCATTATTATCATTATTATCATTACTATCATTGTTATCATTATTATCATTATTATCATTATTATCATTATTATCATTATTATCATTATTATCATTAGTATCATTATTATCATTATTATCATTATTATCATTATTATCATTATTATCATTATTATCATTATTATCATTATTATCATTATTATCATTATTATCATTATTATCATTATTATCATTATTATCATTATTATCATTATTATCATTATTATCATTATTATCATTATTATCATTATTATCATTATTATCATTATTATCATTATTATCATTATTATCATTATTATCATTATTATCATTATTATCATTATTATCATTATTATCATTATTATCATTATTATCATTATTATCATTATTATCATTATTATCATTATTATCATTATTATCATTATTATCATTATTATCATTATTATCATTATTATCATTATTATCATTATTATCATTATTATCATTATTATCATTATTATCATTATTATCATTATTATCATTATTATCATTATTATCATTATTATCATTATTATCATTATTATCATTATTATCATTATTATCATTATTATCATTATTATCATTATTATCATTATTATCATTATTATCATTACTATCATTGTTATCATTACTATCATTGTTATCATTATTATCATTATTATCATTATTATCATTATTATCATTATTATCATTAGTATCATTATTATCATTATTATCATTATTATCATTATTATCATTATTATCATTATTATCATTATTATCATTATTATCATTATTATCATTATTATCATTATTATCATTATTATCATTATTATCATTATTATCATTATTATCATTATTATCATTATTATCATTATTATCATTATTATCATTATTATCATTATTATCATTATTATCATTATTATCAGTATTATCATTATTATCATTATTATCATTATTATCATTATTATCAGTATTATCATTATTATCATTATTATCATTATTATAATTATTATCATTATTATCATTATTATGCAGTGCACTTCAATCTAAACATTTCTATAACTCTAACTTAAACACATTTGTTCTATACAATTATTATTTATAAACATTTAACACATAAAGATCTAGTCTACAAACTAACATTTCTATAAATGTAGCCTAAGCACATTTATGTAGCAAACAAACAAAACAAACACATAACTATTGTTTACATTCTTACTCGCTTGCACTTTATGTTTACATAACTATACTACATAACTACACTAAAATGACTACATAAGCTAATGTTCTATTTAGTTACAATTATATTAAATAAGATATATAGTTAATTTTGTATTTATTTTAAGTTAAAAAAATACTCTTACTTGGCTTTATAAGCCGAAGAAAATCTTAAAATAAAATCACTTAAGTTTTGAGCTTTAAACTAATAGCTCCTTATTTCAATTCTAAAGCGCCTGAAGGCACCTTTGGGTGACGGCGCTAAAGAATCTTTTTTTTTTAAACTGGCCAGTAGCGCTCTTAAGCGCTGGCAAAAATAATATACGCGTATTATTATAATAACCGCGTATAACTTTTAATTCGCGTAAAACGCGTAAGCCGCGTATAAATAAAAGTCGCGCGTCCAACATTACATGGCGATCCTGCAACACGGACCAAGGAATCAATGAAAAAAAATTTTTGTTTTGCCGACGGCAAAACGCAATGGTGGTGTCGTGAACGCACCAAAAGGCAACCGTCGCGTATTAACATTGATGGATACCGACGACAATCAGCTTATGGAGCAGCCGATGCAGAAAAAAACAACAATATCATCAACAATAAACAAGAATAAGCTACATAAGAGGAAGCCGATTCAACAACAACAACACTAAAAACAAAAAACAAGATAAACACAATTTTTTTATTGATTTCTTTTAAAATAGTTATTAGAATTATATTATGAAAAAACATGAAAATAAAAACACTACACATATAAAAAAACTAAATTAAATCCATTTTTCTATATCATTATTTTGGTCAAAATTTTTTAAGCAATAACAATTGTTTTTTTTAAACAAAACACTGTGTACGCAATAAAAAGCAAATATTCTGCTTATATTAATATGCATCGCGAAACACAATATAAACTATTTAAAACAATTAAATTATTTCAACTCACTTTTATATTTGCTTTTATATATTTTTAAATGATTTTTTTTTCTATTTGATATACGCACACGCGACCGGTTTTAATTTCATTCAAGAACTAAAACGTCATTTAGTTCTTCGTTTTCTTTTGTTTACTTTCTTATAGTAACACTTTTTCTATGATGGTACTACCACAGGGTGTTACAAATTAAAATGTAAATAACTTAATCTATTACAAAAAAATTTGTATGGAAATAATTGAAAGAAACATTTTAATATTAGAAAAATTTATATTAAACTTTAAGAAAAGTAAATACAGAACATACAGTAGTGAATACGTAAAAAGTAAGTTGAATTTTTTTAAAAATATAAAAGTTAAAATAGAAAATATTGAAGACAATGAAGATTGTCGAATTTTAAAAGTAATTAATTATGAATTTGTGAAAATAATAAATAATTTAATTTCAAAAGTAAATACGAAAAAAATTAAAAGAAATTGTTTCTAACGATTTAGATTTATCAAACATTTGAGAGGAAGAGAAAATTTTGCCAAAAATGTCAAACTTCGACATTAATGTGGTAGGTAAAAACCTACAAGTTTTTAAAGGAAACTATAATGGATTAGAGGATTTTATTGTACAAGCAGAATTATTGCATGATTTAGTGAAGGATGATGATAAGGAAATTTTTGTTAAATATATTTATAATTTTAAATTAACCACCCAAGTACGCAGCATACTTGGACGTTCAAACCGGCCTTCTACTTTTGCGGAATTAAAAACTTTATTGGAAAAATCGTACCCAAATCCGAAAAATTTGCAACAAATATTAAATGAACACTAAAACAAAATAATTTGCCAATAGCAGCTTTCAGAGAAAAATTGGTAGAACTTTCAGAACAGCTAAGTGCGTATGAAATAAAAAGTCTAGAAAATCCGAGTAAGGACGCGAAAGATGCGGTATACAAAATAAATGAGAGTATGGCACTCAATATTTTCACAAAAGGTGTCGATACAGAATATAGAAATATATTACTAGCAAATCCACCGAAAACTTTTGGTGAGGCTGTTGAGAGGTGTATGACGGTAGACGAAAATTTAAAGGCCAATGAAAATAATATTTATCAAATTAGAAACAGTTTTAGAAATCAAAAATACAAAAATACTAGCCATAACGAGAAGTATGGATAAAAATAAGCATACAAAAAACTCAACCAGTAACAATTTAGAACGTATTCCAGGCAGGAAGATTGATCACCTTTTTGTGTGGGAATGCACTTCACTATCGGATGTAAACAAAATAAGAAAACTAAAATTTATAACAGAAAAAGATTTTAAGGGTACTCAGATAGACATAGAAGACAATCAGGTTTTTGTACGATGCAGTGACAATCCGATGTTCACACAGATGACTTTGGAGAAACTGATTTCGAAGATGCAAAAACTAGGGATTGAAGAATTAGCATTGAATATTAATGATGATATATTTAAAACCATGGCCATGGAAAATTTTAAAAGAGTGTATAATAATTTAAAGATTAGTGAAAAAAGAGTAAAAATACTCATTTATAGAGAAGCAAAAAGAATAATAGAGATAGAAAACCAGAAAAGAATAATTGAAGAGTACCACAATTCGACCCATGGAGGTCATATGGGAATTAGAAAAACGATTTTAAAAATAAAGCAGAGGTATATATGGAAAAACATGAGTAGAATGATTAAAAATTTTATAAATAATTGCGAAACATGCAAAATTAATAAACAAACCAGACATACAAAAGAACAACTAACTGTGACAGACACACCAGGAACTAGTTTTGAAGTAGTTTCAATAGATACTGTAGGTCCTCTACGATTAACAAATAACTACCGGTACATACTCACCATGCAGTGCGAATTAACAAAATATGTTATAGCATGTCCTATGGAGACGAAAGACGCCTATACTATAATAGAAAACTTAATTTTGATTTATGGGCATTTTAAAACAATAAAGTCGGATAGGGGTACAGAGTTTACCAATGAGTTGTTGTCGCAAATATGCAGCCAATTGAACATAAAACAAGTATTTAGCACACCGTATCATCACGAAACTCTTGGTTCTATAGAGAGGAACCACAGAGTGCTAAACGAATTTTTACTTAATTTTTGCAAAGATGACGAATGGGACCATTGAATCCCATACTTCACATTTGCGTACAATACGACACCTCATATCGATACGAACTATAGTCCATTTGAACTTATTTTTGGCAAATTGGCAAACCTACCAAATGAACAATTAGAAACATTTAAAATTTACAATACTGAAAATTATGCGCAAGAACTAAAAATTAGATTAGCATATTCTTTTAAAAAAATGCATTTGAATTGATAAACATAGCTAAAGAGAAGCAAAAGAAAGATAATGAAATTTCAAACCCACTTAATATAAATATTATTGACAAAGTAATTGCAAAAAGAATGAATAGAAAAAAGTATCAATCACCATGTCATGGTCCATAGACTGTAATTAAGAAAAATGGAGTAAATACAATAATAGATGTAAATGGAAAATTAAAAGAATACCACAATAATTTATTGAAAAAATGGATTTTATTGAAATGAAATTTTGTATTAAATATATATTAAAATTTGTTAACATGTCGGAATTAATATATAAACAAAAATATTTGAATTGTATAATTACCAATTATAAATATATTTTATTTGAATTGTATAATTACTAGTTAAAAAAAAAATAAAATGAAATTGAAATATAAACACTAATATAATAAAGTAATATAATTACCAGGTGGAAATTTATTAAAACATTTGAATTGTATAAAATAAAAAAAAAACATTTGCATTGTATAATTTTAAAAATTATTTTTTTTAAATCAAATAATTTTATCTTAAGGATGGGGGTGTAGTGCACTTCAATCTAAACATTTCTATAACTCTAACTTAAATACATTTGTTCTATACAATTATTATTTATAAACATTTAACACATAAAGATCTAGTCTACAAACTAACATTTCTATAAATGTAGCCTAAGCACATTTATGTAGCAAACAAACAAAACAAACACATAACTATTGTTTACATTCTTACTCGCTTGCACTTTATGTTTACATAACTATACTACATAACTACACTAAAATGACTACATAAGCTAATGTTCTATTTAGTTACAATTATATTAAATAAGATATATAGTTAATTTTGTATTTATTTTAAGTTAAAAAAATACTCTTACTTGGCTTTATAAGCCGAAGAAAATCTTAAAATAAAATCACTTAAGTTTTGAGCTTTAAACTGATTGCTCCTTATTTCAATTCTAAAGCGCCTGAAGGCACCTTTGGGTGACGGCGCTAAAGAATCTTTTTTTTTTAAACTGGCCAGTAGCGCTCTTAAGCGCTGGCAAAAATAATATACGCGTATTATTATAATAACCGCGTATAACTTTTAATTCGCGTAAAACGCGTAAGCCGCGTATAAATAAAAGTCGCGCGTCCAACATTACATGGCGATCCTGCAACACGGACCAAGGAATCAATGAAAAAAAATTTTTGTTTTGCCGACGGCAAAACGCAATGGTGGTGTCGTGAACGCACCAAAAGGCAACCGTCGCGTATTAACATTGATGGATACCGACGACAATCAGCTTATGGAGCAGCCGATGCAGAAAAAAACAACAATATCATCAACAATAAACAAGAATAAGCTACATAAGAGGAAGCCGATTCAACAACAACAACACTAAAAACAAAAAACAAGATAAACACAATTTTTTTATTGATTTCTTTTAAAATAGTTATTAGAATTATATTATGAAAAAACATGAAAATAAAAACACTACACATATAAAAAAACTAAATTAAATCCATTTTTCTATATCATTATTTTGGTCAAAATTTTTTAAGCAATAACAATTGTTTTTTTTAAACAAAACACTGTGTACGCAATAAAAAGCAAATATTCTGCTTATATTAATATGCATCGCGAAACACAATATAAACTATTTAAAACAATTAAATTATTTCAACTCACTTTTATATTTGCTTTTATATATTTTTAAATGATTTTTTTTTCTTTTTGATATACGCACACGCGACCGGTTTTAATTTCATTCAAGAACTAAAACGTCATTTAGTTCTTCGTTTTCTTTTGTTTACTTTCTTATAGTAACACTTTTTCTATGATGGTACTACCACAGGGTGTTCCATACAAATTAAAATGTAAATAACTTAATCTATTACAAAAAAATTTGTATGGAAATAATTGAAAGAAACATTTTAATATTAGAAAAATTTATATTAAACTTTAAGAAAAGTAAATACAGAACATACAGTAGTGAATACGTAAAAAGTAAGTTGAATTTTTTTAAAAATATAAAAGTTAAAATAGAAAATATTGAAGACAATGAAGATTGTCGAATTTTAAAAGTAATTAATTATGAATTTGTGAAAATAATAAATAATTTAATTTCAAAAGTAAATACGAAAAAATTAAAAGAAATTGTTTCTAACGATTTAGATTTATCAAACATTTGAGAGGAAGAGAAAATTTTGCCAAAAATGTCAAACTTCGACATTAATGTGGTAGGTAAAAACCTACAAGTTTTTAAAGGAAACTATAATGGATTAGAGGATTTTATTGTACAAGCAGAATTATTGCATGATTTAGTGAAGGATGATGATAAGGAAATTTTTGTTAAATATATTTATAATTTTAAATTAACCACCCAAGTACGCAGCATACTTGGACGTTCAAACCGGCCTTCTACTTTTGCGGAATTAAAAACTTTATTGGAAAAATCGTACCCAAATCCGAAAAATTTGCAACAAATATTAAATGAACACTAAAACAAAATAATTTGCCAATAGCAGCTTTCAGAGAAAAATTGGTAGAACTTTCAGAACAGCTAAGTGCGTATGAAATAAAAAGTCTAGAAAATCCGAGTAAGGACGCGAAAGATGCGGTATACAAAATAAATGAGAGTATGGCACTCAATATTTTCACAAAAGGTGTCGATACAGAATATAGAAATATATTACTAGCAAATCCACCGAAAACTTTTGGTGAGGCTGTTGAGAGGTGTATGACGGTAGACGAAAATTTAAAGGCCAATGAAAATAATATTTATCAAATTAGAAACAGTTTTAGAAATCAAAAATACAAAAATACTAGCCATAACGAGAAGTATGGATAAAAATAAGCATACAAAAAACTCAACCAGTAACAATTTAGAACGTATTCCAGGCAGGAAGATTGATCACCTTTTTGTGTGGGAATGCACTTCACTATCGGATGTAAACAAAATAAGAAAACTAAAATTTATAACAGAAAAAGATTTTAAGGGTACTCAGATAGACATAGAAGACAATCAGGTTTTTGTACGATGCAGTGACAATCCGATGTTCACACAGATGACTTTGGAGAAACTGATTTCGAAGATGCAAAAACTAGGGATTGAAGAATTAGCATTGAATATTAATGATGATATATTTAAAACCATGGCCATGGAAAATTTTAAAAGAGTGTATAATAATTTAAAGATTAGTGAAAAAAGAGTAAAAATACTCATTTATAGAGAAGCAAAAAGAATAATAGAGATAGAAAACCAGAAAAGAATAATTGAAGAGTACCACAATTCGACCCATGGAGGTCATATGGGAATTAGAAAAACGATTTTAAAAATAAAGCAGAGGTATATATGGAAAAACATGAGTAGAATGATTAAAAATTTTATAAATAATTGCGAAACATGCAAAATTAATAAACAAACCAGACATACAAAAGAACAACTAACTGTGACAGACACACCAGGAACTAGTTTTGAAGTAGTTTCAATAGATACTGTAGGTCCTCTACGATTAACAAATAACTACCGGTACATACTCACCATGCAGTGCGAATTAACAAAATATGTTATAGCATGTCCTATGGAGACGAAAGACGCCTATACTATAATAGAAAACTTAATTTTGATTTATGGGCATTTTAAAACAATAAAGTCGGATAGGGGTACAGAGTTTACCAATGAGTTGTTGTCGCAAATATGCAGCCAATTGAACATAAAACAAGTATTTAGCACACCGTATCATCACGAAACTCTTGGTTCTATAGAGAGGAACCACAGAGTGCTAAACGAATTTTTACTTAATTTTTGCAAAGATGACGAATGGGACCATTGAATCCCATACTTCACATTTGCGTACAATACGACACCTCATATCGATACGAACTATAGTCCATTTGAACTTATTTTTGGCAAATTGGCAAACCTACCAAATGAACAATTAGAAACATTTAAAATTTACAATACTGAAAATTATGCGCAAGAACTAAAAATTAGATTAGCATATTCTTTTAAAAAAATGCATTTGAATTGATAAACATAGCTAAAGAGAAGCAAAAGAAAGATAATGAAATTTCAAACCCACTTAATATAAATATTATTGACAAAGTAATTGCAAAAAGAATGAATAGAAAAAAGTATCAATCACCATGTCATGGTCCATAGACTGTAATTAAGAAAAATGGAGTAAATACAATAATAGATGTAAATGGAAAATTAAAAGAATACCACAATAATTTATTGAAAAAATGGATTTTATTGAAATGAAATTTTGTATTAAATATATATTAAAATTTGTTAACATGTCGGAATTAATATATAAACAAAAATATTTGAATTGTATAATTACCAATTATAAATATATTTTATTTGAATTGTATAATTACTAGTTAAAAAAAAAATAAAATGAAATTGAAATATAAACACTAATATAATAAAGTAATATAATTACCAGGTGGAAATTTATTAAAACATTTGAATTGTATAAAATAAAAAAAAAAACATTTGCATTGTATAATTTTAAAAATTATTTTTTTTAAATCAAATAATTTTATCTTAAGGATGGGGGTGTAGTGCACTTCAATCTAAACATTTCTATAACTCTAACTTAAATACATTTGTTCTATACAATTATTATTTATAAACATTTAACACATAAAGATCTAGTCTACAAACTAACATTTCTATAAATGTAGCCTAAGCACATTTATGTAGCAAACAAACAAAACAAACACATAACTATTGTTTACATTCTTACTCGCTTGCACTTTATGTTTACATAACTATACTACATAACTACACTAAAATGACTACATAAGCTAATGTTCTATTTAGTTACAATAATATTAAATAAGATATATATTTAATTTTGTATTTATTTTAAGTTAAAAAAATACTCTTACTTGGCTTTATAAGCCGAAGAAAATCTTAAAATAAAATCACTTAAGTTTTGAGCTTTAAACTGATTGCTCCTTATTTCAATTCTAAAGCGCCTGAAGGCACCTTTGGGTGACGGCGCTAAAGAATCTTTTTTTTTAAACTGGCCAGTAGCGCTCTTAAGCGCTGGCAAAAATAATAAACGCGTATTATTATAATAACCGCGTATAACTTTTAATTCGCGTAAGCCGCGTATAAATAAAAGTCGCGCGTCCAACATTACAATTATCATTATTATCATTATTATCATTATTATCATTATTATCATTATTATCATTATTATCATTATTATCATTATTATCATTATTATCATTATTATCATTATTATCATTATTATCATTATTATCATTATTATCATTATTATCATTATTATCATTATTATCATTATTATCATTATTATCATTATTATCATTATTATCATTATTATCATTATTATCATTATTATCATTATTATCATTATTATCTTTGTTATCATTAATACCATTATTATGATTTTTATCATCATTATCATTATTATCATTATTATCATTATTATCATTATTATCATTATTATCATTATTATCATTATTATCATTATTATCATTATTATCATTATTATCATTATTATCATTATTATCATTATTATCATTATTATCATTATTATCATTATTATCATTATTATCATTATTATCATTATTATCATTATTATCATTATTATCATTATTATCATTATTATCATTATTATGATTATTTTCATTATTATCATTATTATCATTATTATCATTATTATCATTATTATCATTGTTATCATTATTATCATTATTATCATTATTATCATTATTATCATTATTATCATTATTATCATTATTAGCATTATTATCATTATTATCATTATTATCATTATTATCATTATTATCATTATTATCATTTTTATCATTATTATCATTATTATCATTATTATCATTATTATCATTATTATCATTATTATCATTATTATCATTATTATCATTATTATCATTATTATCATTATTATCATTATTATCATTATTATCATTATTATCATTATTATCATTATTATCATTATTATCATTATTATCATTATTATCATTATTATCATTATTATCATTATTATCATTATTATCATTATTATCATTATTATCATTATTATCATTATTATCATTATTATCATTATTATCATTATTATCATTATTATCATTATTATCATTATTATCATTATTATCATTATTATCATTATTATCATTATTATCATTATTATCGTTATTATCATTATTATCATTATTATCATTATTATCATTATTATCATTATTATTATTATTTATTTTTATTTCGAAAACCGGCACAACAAAGTATAAAACTTTAATAACAGTGCCTGTAGCGTATAAAGCATAAACACCTGTTATAAATAGAGCTTAAATATACTAAAAAATATTTTTAAAAAAATATACTAAGATTTAATAAATAAATGAGTAATAATGAAGGGAACAAATTCCAAAACTACATATGTTATGATACAAAAACTTAAAACATAATAACTGGTAACAAACAAGTTAGGTACATTCATAAAGGTATAACATTAACCAATGATAAGCGAGCTTTAACTAAATAACTTATTTTTAACAATTCAATTATTTAACATTTTCTACTATTATCTACAGCGAAGAAAAGTGTAAAGCTAATTTGTTTTTGAATTGCACAGCGTTATTGCATGATCTTAAACTATTGGGAAGTGCGTTCCAAAGACGTACAGAATGAATGAAAAACTGCCTTTCAGACGTCAAACAAGAAAAACGTAAACAATTAATTTTATTTGTTCTGCATTACAAATAATTTTATGCAATAATAAAAGCGTACAATAGTTCAACAATTTTTCAAAGGTTAAGCCATAGATACTTTTCGCGCACAGGGAAACATGATCTCTTCTTTTCAGTTCAAATACATAACGAGCAATATTGTTATAAAGAACGTTTAATTTGTTTTTGCTTAAGCCGTCACAATTAGAAAAAATTTCACATCCGTATAGCAGTGTTGGTATTAGTGTATGCAGAGGTGTAAAATGCTGCGTCGTCCATTAAACACGAAGCATGCCGTAGACCTTACCGACTGTGTTACTTATGTGGTTATTCCAAGTAAGCGTTCTGTTAAAAGTTACCCCCAGATTTTTAGCAAAGTCTACGAATTCGATATTGCTACCATTTTATGGAAGAGGAGTTGCAGTGGAAATGTCAATAATTTTCTTCGTAATCACTAGACTTTTAGACTTATTAGGGTTAAGGCTTAAACCATTCTTGAGTGCCCAATCACCAATATTTTTAAGAATGTTATTCAGATGGGATATTCAGTCGTAAAAATGCTTACAATTAACGTATAACTGAACGTCATCAGCATACATATGCACCCTACAATTATTTAAAACACTAGGTAGATCATTAATATATAAAGAAAAAAAAGAGGACCTAAGATAGACCCTTGAGGAACACCTCTTTAAATGGGAAGAAAGACCGAAGAGACATTATTAGCGAAAACGGTTTGCGATCTTCCAGAAAGATAAGACGCAATCAAATTCACAGCTGACGATGTAAAATTGAACATGTTAAGAAGCTTAGTCATTAAAATGTCGTGGTCGACTGTGTCGAAAGCCTTAGAGTGGTCCAAAAGAACTAGGAAACTAACTCCATTGTCATCTAAACCAGAACGCAAGTCTTCCGATACATCAATGAGGGCAGTTATGCAACTACGTTTGGCCCTAAAGCCTGACTGTCTATCAGTTATAAAACCATTTCTATGCAGGTAAGTGTTGATTTGCTGACATATTAATCGTTCTAACGCTTTGGATATGAATGGCAGGATTGCTATAGGACGGTGCTCGTTGTGTGATTTCGGTACTGGGATAATTTTAGCTTTCTTCCATTCCTTAGGAAAAATTTAACTCGTGAGCACAGAATTTAAAATATAAGTAATATATGGAAGTATTCACGGAAGCAACTTTTATAGAAAAATAGGGCTGACTTCATCATACCCAGTAGCATTCGACTTGATTGTTAAGATACTTTTTAATACATCATCCTGGCATACGCAAGAGAAACTCGAGCTCGAATCCACATTAAAAGACATGTAAATATTTCTATAAGCATTATGACTAACCGAAGGCATGGGTGTATCGACAAATTTTTTGTTTAGATCTTCAACGTCTATATTATCACTGGAGGTGAAGGTTTTTTGACAAAGACCAATATTGCTAATCACACGCCACTTTTGCTTACTATTGACCACAGAGCCAAACTTACCACAGAGCCATCGACTGTACGCTTTATTGCGCAGCAATATTAGGTTTTCAATTGCTCTATTGAACCAGGGCCGTTGCTTACGATCGATTTTTTTATGCTTCAAACAACTTTTCTCATTAAAAAAGAGACAATCTCATTAAAAAGTTTATTGAATTGTCTTGAAAAAAATCAACTTGATCAGAAACTGAGATCATATGAAAAATAAGTTCCCAGTGTATATTCAATATTGCAGTTTCAAGTCTAGGATAGTCGATGTTTTTGAAGTCGCGGCAGCTGAAACAATTAACAGTGTCAGTGAGTCGAAAGTCATAGGCAAGAAAAATCAGATCATGCTTTGAGAAATTAGATACAGATAATTGATCGTAAAGAAGGATTCTAGTTTTAACACTAACAAAGAATAGATCCAGGACAGTATTAGAGGTTTTAGTATAGTGAGTAGGCGTTGTAGTATTTACAGGAAGTAGACCTAAGCTATTCATATCTTGCACCAGATTATTTTCTACTAGGAGGTTACTATTAAAATTGCCAGCTATAATTACGTCCGTGAAAGAAAGTGTAATGTTTTCCAGTGTGCTGAAAAAAGGTGAGAAATCAACATTACGGTTTTGGACGATATACAGACCCAAGAAGCAAATTTTGATCACTATTGGATATTACTACAAAGACATATTCAATGATGCTATAATGTAGCGACTTGCAGAGTAATTCACACGTAACATTTTCTCTCACATATATTGCTGCTCCACCTGCATGACCAACCCGGTCCGCTCGAAATAGTTTGAAATCATTCAACCTAAACAAAGCATCTGACATATCATTATTAAGCCATGTCTCACTTAAACAAACAGCATCTATACCAGAAACTTCAAACACATATCGCAGTTCATCTATTTTATTAACCAAACTGTGAGCATTGATGTGGCAAATTTTTAACCCAGCTCTTTGTTTAGAGAGTACTCGAATAATACTGTAGCTTCTGTCAATGGAACGAAAATCTTCAGAAATTAAGGAACTTAACATGTTTAAGGAGAAGCAAACAAGGAAACAGAATTAACGCGTGCTGAATGACATAAAAAATTTTCTTATTATAATAATATTATTATAATATAATATAATTATATTATTGAATTATAATAATAATATAATTATTATCATTATTATCATTATTATCATTATTATCATTATTATCATTATTATCATTATTATCATTATTATCATTATTATCATTATTATCATTATTATCATTATTATCATTATTATCATTATTATCATTATTATCATTATTATCATTATTATCATTATTATCATTATTATCATTATTATCATTATTATCATTATTATCATTATTATCATTATTATCATTATTATCATTATTATCATTATTATCATTATTATCATTATTATCATTATTATCATTATTATCATTATTATTATTATTATCATTATTATCATTATTATCTTTGTTATCATTAATACCATTATTATGATTTTTATCATCATTATCATTATTATCATTATTATCATTATTATCATTATTATCATTATTATCATTATTATCATTATTATCATTATTATAATTATTATCATTATTATCATTATTATCATTATTATCATTATTATCATTATTATCATTATTATCATTATTATCATTATTATCATTATTATCATTATTATGATTATTTTCATTATTATCATTATTATCATTATTATCATTATTATCATTATTATCATTGTTATCATTATTATCATTATTATCATTATTATCATTATTATCATTATTATCATTATTAGCATTATTATCATTATTATCATTATTATCATTATTATCATTATTATCATTATTATCATTATTATCATTGTTATCATTATTATCATTATTATGATTATTTTCATTATTATCATTATTATCATTATTATCATTATTATCATTATTATCATTGTTATCATTATTATCATTATTATCATTATTATCATTATTATCATTATTATCATTATTATCATTATTATCATTATTAGCATTATTATCATTATTATCATTATTATCATTATTATCATTATTATCATTATTATCATTTTTATCATTATTATCATTATTATCATTATTATCATTATTATCATTATTATCATTATTATCATTATTATCATTATTATCATTATTATCATTATTATCATTATTATCATTATTATCATTATTATCATTATTATCATTATTATCATTATTATCATTATTATGATTATTTTCATTATTATCATTATTATCATTATTATAATTATTATCATTATTATCATTGTTATCATTATTATCATTATTATCATTATTATCATTATTATCATTATTATCATTATTATCATTATTATCATTATTATCATTATTATCATTATTATCATTATTATCATTATTATCATTATTATCATTATTATCATTATTATCATTATTATCATTATTATCATTATTATCATTATTATCATTATTATCATTATTATCATTATTATCATTATTATCATTATTATCATTATTATCATTATTATCATTATTATCATTATTATCATTATTATCATTATTATCATTATTATCATTATTATCATTATTATGATTATTTTCATTATTATCATTATTATCATTATTATCATTATTATCATTATTATCATTGTTATCATTATTATCATTATTATCATTATTATCATTATTATCATTATTATCATTATTATCATTATTATCATTATTAGCATTATTATCATTATTATCATTATTATCATTATTATCATTATTATCATTATTATCATTATTATCATTATTATCATTATTATGATTATTTTCATTATTATCATTATTATCATTATTATCATTATTATCATTATTATCATTGTTATCATTATTATCATTGTTATCATTATTATCATTATTATCATTATTATCATTATTATCATTATTATCATTATTATCATTATTAGCATTATTATCATTATTATCATTATTATCATTATTATCATTATTATCATTATTATCATTTTTATCATTATTATCATTATTATCATTATTATCATTATTATCATTATTATCATTATTATCATTATTATCATTATTATCATTATTATCATTATTATCATTATTATCATTATTATCATTATTATCATTATTATCATTATTATCATTATTATGATTATTTTCATTATTATCATTATTATCATTATTATCATTATTATCATTATTATCATTGTTATCATTATTATCATTATTATCATTATTATCATTATTATCATTATTATCATTATTATCATTATTATCATTATTATCATTATTAGCATTATTATCATTATTATCATTATTATCATTATTATCATTATTATCATTATTATCATTTTTATCATTATTATCATTATTATCATTATTATCATTATTATCATTATTATCATTATTATCATTATTATCATTATTATCATTATTATCATTATTATCATTATTATCATTATTATCATTATTATCATTATTATCATTATTATCATTATTATCATTATTATCATTATTATCATTATTATCATTATTATCATTATTATCATTATTATCTTTATTATCATTATAATCATTATTATCATTATTATCATTATTATCATTATTATCATTATTATCATTATTATCATTATTATCATTATTATCATTATTATCATTATTATCATTATTATCATTATTATCATTATTATTATTATTATCATTATTATCATTATTATCATTATTATCATTATTATCATTATTATCATTATTATCATTATTATCATTATTATCATTATTATCATTATTATCATTATTATCATTATTATCATTATTATCATTATTATCATTATTATCATTATTATCATTATTATCATTATTATCATTATTATCATTATTATCATTATTATCATTATTATCATTATTATCATTATTATCATTATTATCATTATTATCATTATTATCATTATTATCATTATTATCATTATTATCATTATTATCATTATTATCATTATTATCATTATTATCATTATTATCATTATTATCATTATTATCATTATTATCATTATTATCATTATTATCATTATTATCATTATTATCATTATTATCATTATTATCATTATTATCATTATTATAATTATTATCATTATTATCATTATCATTATTATCATTATTATCATTATTATCATTATTATCATTATTATCATTATTATCATTATTATCATTATTATCATTATTATCATTATTATCATTATAATCATTATTATCATTATTACCATTATTATCATTATTATCATTATTATCATTATTATCATTATTATCATTATTATCATTAATATCATTATTATCATTATTATCATTATTATCATTATTATCATTATTATCATTATTATCATTATTATCATTATTATCATTATTATCATTATTATCATTATTATCATTATTATCATTATTATCATTATTATCATTATTATTATTATTATCATTATTATCATTATTATCATTATCATTATTATCATTATTATCATTATTATCATTATTATCATTATTATCATTATAATCATTATTATCATTATTATCATTATTATCATTATTATCATTATTATCATTATTATCATTATTATCATTATTATCATTATTATCATTATTATCATTATTATTATTATTATCATTATTATCATTATTATCATTATTATCATTATTATCATTATTATCATTATTATCATTATTATCATTATTATCATTATTATCATTATTATCATTATTATCATTATTATCTATATTATCATTATTATCATTATTATCATTATTATCATTATTATCATTATTATCATTATTATCATTATTATCATTATTATCATTATTATCATTATTATCATTATTATCATTATTATCATTATTATCATTATTATCATTATTATCATTATTATCATTATTATCATTATTATCATTATTATCATTATTATCATTATTATCATTATTATCATTATTATCATTATTATCATTATTATCATTATTATCATTATTATCATTATTATCATTATTATCATTATTATCATTATTATCATTATTATCATTATTATCATTATTATAATTATTATCATTATTATCATTATCATTATTATCATTATTATCATTATTATCATTATTATCATTATTATCATTATTATCATTATTATCATTATTATCATTATTATCATTATTATCATTATAATCATTATTATCATTATTACCATTATTATCATTATTATCATTATTATCATTATTATCATTATTATCATTATTATCATTAATATCATTATTATCATTATTATCATTATTATCATTATTATCATTATTATCATTATTATCATTATTATCATTATTATCATTATTATCATTATTATCATTATTATCATTATTATCATTATTATCATTATTATCATTATTATCATTATTATCATTATTATCATTATTATCATTATCATTATTATCATTATTATCATTATTATCATTATTATCATTATTATCATTATAATCATTATTATCATTATTATCATTATTATCATTATTATCATTATTATCATTATTATCATTATTATCATTATTATCATTATTATCATTATTATCATTATTATCATTATTATCATTATTATCATTATTATCATTATTATCATTATTATCATTATTATCATTATCATTATTATCATTATTATCATTATTATCATTATTATCATTATTATCATTATTATCATTATTATCATTATTATCATTATTATCATTATTATCATTTTTATCATTATTATCATTATTATCATTATTTATTTATTTATTTATTTATTTATTTATTTACTTGATTGCTAAACCTTAACAGGTTTTATAGCAAATTTAAAATTATAAAATAAGATATTTAATACAATTCAAAAATATAAAGTATGATTTTGATTGAAATCATGTATTATTAACAAACTAAAAAGTTTTAATAAATTGCTTAAAGTATATAATTTTATTAAAGTATAAAAAATAACAAAGAAAAAAGTTAAGTCAAATCGAATGATATTAGACAGCAAAGCAGGGTTGCGTTTTCAAGACAAACAAGGCCAAGTTAGCAACAATTTTTGTATCCGGACATCGGCGGAGTCGTGTGACAAACAAGGTCTCATACCCAATAAAACACCACTCCAATAGGTATATATATATAATATATAGCGTTCTGTCTTCCTGAAGCCGGTGAGATCCTGGCTTGACAGGGTGGTTACTCGACAAACTAGGTCAACTTCACCAAACCAATTTTCATAAATAAAGAAAACCAGTTGCGAACGCAGGCACCAAGACAAACTAGGTCTTATCGGCCACTCATATTAATATATTGCAAATCGATCTAACGTAGTGTTTCAAGAGGTAAAAAGACCCAAGACACAACGGTACCGTCGACAAGTAGTTACAATCATCATGAAGATATGAGGCAACTGAAGATCCCAGGCTTAGGTCCATTCAGATTATTTAGATGTTTATTCACCAAAATTTTCCATTTTACGCTTAGGTCCATTTATCCATTTAGGTTGTTATATTAATGTGTTTACAAATCACCACATGCATCAGATATATGTTTGAAAGAACTTTACATAATCAACTTCGGTACTGCAGGTAATCTATAATTTTATGTTTGATTGAGTCCATATATTTATTTAAGGATATAACATCAGATACAAAATTAAAATCACCGCAAGCGCTTCTAAGAGGTTCATTTTGTAAATAATTAGTTCTACAAAAGGTCATGTGGAGTAACTCAAAAGATCTTTTAGGACGAAGAGGAATATTAAAATATACTTTACTCAATAAATATGGACTGTTGACATATCCATGTAAAAGTTTTGTAATCCAACAAGCATTTATCATAATTCTCCGATTTTTTAAAGAAGGAAGATTTAAGAGTTGTAACCGATATTCATAAGATGGTAAGTGAAAATCAGTATTACAATAAAGATAGCTTAAGCAAAACAAAAGAAATTGTTTCTGCACTGATTCAATGTCGTTTATTTATTTATTTATTTATTTACCATCTACCGGGTTGATACCCTTACAGATTACATTACTTAACCTAGGATTTTATAATTTATTTATTTATTTATTATCTAGCGATACAAAGTCTTACTTTCTAGTCAGATTACCCTCACAAAACACAACAAAACACATTATCACACTTATACAGAATGATCCCATTAAAATAGTGTAGCATAAAAAAATTAAGATACAATAAATAATTATACAAATTTACTACGAACATATAAATAATTATACAAAAGAGAACAAAAAAATAAAATAAAAGAATAAATTATACAATTTTACTTAAGAATAAGCAGGAGATTAGTTTTAAAAGTTTCTCTATCCTGACTAAAGTCAATGAGATCACAAACAGAGTTAAATGCAACGCAGGAATTATTGACCTCCTTGTTGCCACCATAATTAGTTCTATGATAAGAAATATAAAATAGGCCACGTTGCCTTATAAGCCTCTCAGGCGCGTAGATTTTAAAATGGCTGAGTATTGAAGCACAATCAATATGGGACATTATAACATCTCTAGCAAACATAATTAGATAGTATTTTCTTCTTAATTGAAGTGTTTTCAATTCAAAAAGAGAGCACCTGTCAAGATATGTCGGAGCAAAATTCCAATTAAGTTTATAGGTGCACAACCTTGTAAACCTTTTTTGTACATTTTCAATCCTTTTAATGTGCGAATTATAGTGAGGATCCCAAATTATGCAACAGTATTCTAAATTAGACCGAACTAAAGAAATAAAAATAGATTTTAAAGTGTATGGATCTTTAAAATCTTGAGTGTTTCTCTTCAAAAATCCCAACATAGCATTTGATTTGGAAATTATCCTATCATAATGAGTACAAAAACTAAGCTTTTCATCAAATAAGACCCCTAGATCCAGTTTATTAGTTACTCTACCCAAGATATTGTTTGAAATGGAATATTCAAAAGAAATTTTATTGCGGAGCATATTAAATGACATGACGTTACATTTACCAATATTGAGATTGAGTTTATTTTCAAAGCACCACCCTTGTAATTAATTAATATCCTGCTGCAAAAGTAGACAATCCGCAAGAGAGTTAACGGATTTTAGAATTTTAACATCATCCGCATACATCTAACAATGGGAATGTGTGAAACAGTTTGGCAAGTCGTTAATAAAAAGGAGGAAAAGTAAGGGTCCAAGATGGCTACCTTGAGGAACCCCAGAATAGTTAAACACGGTTTTAGAAATTCTGCAACCGATTTTTACCATTTGAATACGGCCGATCAAGTAATTATACAACCAATTAAAAAAGGATGAGTGAAAGCCCATTGCTGATAACTTATTGAGTAAGATAGAGTGCTGAACTCTGTCGAACGCCTTCGCAAAATCTGTAAATACCACGTCAATCTGTTTACCCTCCTCAAGCTTATTTCTTAGAAAGCTTGAAAAAATAGATAAATTTATAGATGTGGACCTACCACTCACGAAACCATGTTGAAGTTCAGAAATCGAATTTTTTATAATACCATACAATCGTTTTTTAACAATTGCTTAAAATAATTTAGGAATAGTCGGTAATTTAGCTATGGGTCGATAGTTGCACACTTCTTGCCTACTTCCAGATTTATGGATTGGGATAATAAATGATTCTTTCCACACATCCAAGAACTCACCACTATCTAAAGACAAATTGAAGATTCTTGTAAGAGGAACGACAAGATTAATAGCACACATTTTAAGAAAAATTGGTGGAATATTGTCTGGGCCACAAGATTTATGAATATCCAGATTTGTAAGCTCTGTCAAAACCTCTTGCGTAGAAAGGACAAGGGAACCAATTCCTATTTGAGGAGCATCATAGACGTGCGTGCTAGCACCAGATGTTTCATAAATAAAGTTATTCTGAAAATAAGTCGCAAACACATTACAAACTCTTGTTTCACAATTAGAAATCTCACCATTTTTTGGGAACCCATTAGTCTTTCTTTTCGTATTGAGGTATGACCAAAATGCTTTCGAATTAGATTTTACATTAGACTCAGTTTTAAACAAATACTGTCTATACAAAAATTTTTTCATGAACTCATATTCTTCTAAACCGTTTATAATCATCTTGAAAAATCGGATTTTTTAAACTTAATTTATGCTTCTTGTTTAAAATATTCTTTAAATTCGATAAGCGCTTAGTGAACCAAACTGGCTTATTGCTCATCTTGACGCATTTAACCGGAACAAACCACGAAAACACTTCATTAATCACATCAATGAAATAATTAAAGTCACAAGTTAAATTATTAGTGAAAATAGAACTCCAATTAACGTTTGCAAGAAACTCATTAATAGCATAACAATTAGCTTTGTGAAAATTAAACTCATAAGAGTCATTTAAGAATTCATTTAACTTCATTGAAAACACATCAAAATTTATAATAAGTGCCTTATGATGGATAGAGTTATTTAACAGAGGGCAGTCAGATTCGGATAAAACTGCATTTAACTCTGCGTCTGTGAATACCAAGTCCAGGATTCTGTTAATTGAATTTCTAACATAATTCAACTGTATAAGTCCCAAAGACAATAAGGAGTCAATAAAATCACAATCAGAACTATTGAGACAATCCATTGGTAGCAAACATTTATCAAGTGCGGAATAAGTCCAATTAACATTACTAATATTATAGTCTCCCAGTAATAGAGGATAATCATTATCACATAGCTTGCTAACAATATTATGAATATTCATAAAATGACAATTATAGATTTCTTTACAAGAATTAGGAGGAATATACGATAAAAATACATACAGATTCAGGCAGGTAGCAGTAGCACATGAATAAGTCGAACCTTGCAAACGCACGCACACACAAATTTGCTCAATATTGGGAGAAGCATGTTCAAGCAGTACAATATGACTTCTAAGCTTCGAGTTGACAGCAATTAATACCCCACCTCCACGTGACATACCAAGCGTGGAATAGCGACGATCTCTCCGGTGAACATCAAAATGAGCAGGAAATAATTCAGACGTTAAAATATCATCATACAGCCACGTCTCAGTGAGCGCAATGACATCAAATGCACAATCAACGGTGGCCATGGCCATCTCCTGCGTCTTAGTACGCAATCCACCAACATTTTGGTAGTAAACAGACATGACGTCATTACGTGTTTGAGAAGCTGTTGACAAGCTGTTGACCAAAAATGAAGATTATGTAACAACCGTATCGTGGGCACCAAACAACTGAAGCGTATTCTAAAATAGGCCGCACTAGAGAAGTGAATAAGGTTTTCGTTATGAATGGATCATTAAAGTCTTTTACCCAACGTTTAATAAATCCTAAAGTACTATTTGCTCTATTTATTATTTTATTTACATGAATATATATATAAAGCGTAGTTTAGGATCCATTGTAATTCCAAGATCATTGAAAATATCTAAGGACTCCAATAGATAACCACAAATTTTGAAGGTACGTTTAATTTATAAAAAGACGTTCTAAAGAATTCCAAAATATCTGGGTAACCAAAACGTTATACTGTACCTTAGTGCGACCACTTCTTGAATATGCTTGCATCATTTGGAATCCAGCCTTTGAATCTCATAGCGACAAAATTGAATCCATTCAAAAACAATTCCTGCTTTTTGCGTTAAGAGATATCTTTGACCCCCGTGACTATAACAACTTGCCACCGTATGAACAAAGACTCAGGCTCCTCTCTCTGATGCCTCTATCATCAAGAAGAACTTTACTGAGTTCATGTTTCACATTTGATGTTATTAACGGAGCTATTGATAGCGAATATATCTCCAGCAAAATTACACTAAATGACCCAATTAGACGTACTAGGCATACGCGGCTCCTAAATGAATATATTCACCACACTATTTACGCAAATAATGAACCCATTAGTAGGTGCTGTAGAATTTTTAATAATATTAGCGAGCACTATTCACCATCCATACCAAAATCCACATTTAAGCGAACCCTCTCAAAGTCTCTCTTTGACTCGGAATAATTTGTCCTTTTCAAGCACTGCTCCCTACAGAGTTATGCTTCTTGGACTAGTCCCCCTCCGTCATCCCCTAAAAGTAGTACTTAAGATATATTAGCGTAGTTTAAGTATTCTTTTGAAATTAATTTAAATAATATGTAAGTAAAAAAAAAAAAAAAAGAAAGTAAAAAATGTAAATAGAATTAGTAAATTGCCTTGCTTGGTGAAATAAATTGGTGGTTTGCGCGAGAAAGACATATGCTTGCATTTCTTCATGTTGAGGTTCATACGGTTCGTTTTGCACCAGTTATAAAGATGACCAATGTCGGCTTGCAAAAATACAGCGTCATTATCATTTTTAAAAAAAAGGAAGAGTTTGACGTCGTCAGCAAACATTAAGATGCTAAAATGCATTATGACAGATGGCAAATCGTTTATAAAAAGTAGAAACAGAAGCGGCCCAAGATGACTTCCTTGAGGTACTCCTGAAGTAACAGGAAACTCATGTGATTTCTTGAGCTTAAAAATAACAGACTGTGTTTTATTGCTTAAGTAAGATTCAATCCACTTTACCAACGGTATAGGAAATCCAACAAGATGTAATTTTAAGATCAATAGTTTGTGATTTACAACGTCAAAAGCTTTGCTAAAATCCGTGTAAATAACATCAGTCTGCATGCCTTTTCCAAACTTTTCTATAGTTTTTGATGTAAATTCGAGAAGGTTAGTAACAGTGGATTTTCCAGAAAGGAATCCATTTTGGAAAGGAGACATTAAAGATTTAACGCTATGCGATAGTCGTGATGTAACAATTGCCTTTAAAAGTTTAGGCAAAGCGCTTAATTTTGCGATGCCACGGTAGTTATCAATTAAAGACATATTTCTAGATTTATGCAGCGGAATGATAAATGAAAGCTTCCAGGCTGCAGGAAAATAGCAGGATTTTAATGATGAAGTAAATAGTAAAGAGATTGGAGTTACTAATTCTTCATAGCAGTATTTTAAAATACATGAAGGTATGTTATCAGGACCGCTTTTATAAGATGATTTAATATTCTTGTGATTTAATTGACTGTGTTTGTGTCAATTATTGGGAAATAAATATCCCCAGATTGAATATTGAAAGGATAACTTAAATAATCATAGGACGATGATGAATAAGTCGTCTTGAAAAAGTCAGCAAAAAGATTGCAAATACTATTATCATTATCAGACTCAAACAAAAGAAGGATAGGAATCAATCTTACGTTTTGTGTTAACAAAGTTCCAGAAGGATTTAGCATCAGATTTGATGTTTAATTTTACTTTTGTTAAGTAGATATTATAGGATTGTTTGCATAACTGTTGGTAACTGTATTTAATCGAGGTATAGCATCCAAAATCGCATATGTTATGTGTTTTCTGATATTTTTTATAGTATTTAGATTTCAAGTTTCTCATTTTTCTTAATTCATTTGTGTACCATACCGGACCTGATTTCAAGGAGGCTTTCTTTTGCGGAACAGCCTTAAGAAAACAATCATTGAGCGTTCTATTAAACGCATATACTGCATCATCAAGACTCTGAGAAGATAAACTTTTTGTATTAATATTTAGAATAGTATTCATAGTACTGCACAAATGGTTTTGGAAAATTTAAAATTATTTCTAATGTTGGATGATGAGAATCTTCGGGTGTAACCAGAGGATCTGATTTAGACACAGAAGCGATATTGCTGTCATCAAAAAACACCAGATCAAGCAAACGATTATTTTTGTTAAAGATGCAGCTAAGTTGGAACAGGCCTTGGATTGAGAGCTCGTTTAAAAAATAATTATCGGATTAACATTCAGATGAAGGTAAAAATATTACAGGAATTTCAGAACAGCAGTTCCAAGAAACGTTTGGCAGGTTAAAATCTCCAGTGATAAAAATATGATCATTAGATTGCAGTTTTGAGCAAACTTTACCAATAGAAGCCAAATGTTTGCTATAAACGGTTAAGGTAGAAAGGGGAGGAATATATGAGCATGTAATAAAAAGGCTCAAGGAACCAAACTTAACATGAACACAACAGAATTCAATGTCAATTCATTATTATCATTATTATCAATATTATCATTATTATCATTATTATCCTTGTTATCATTATTATCATTATTATCATTATTTTCATTACTATCATTATTATCATTATTATCATTCTTATCATTATCATTATTAACATTATTATCATTATTATCATTATTATCATTATTATAATTATTATCATTACTATCATTATTATCATTATTATCATTATTATCATTATTATCATTATTATCATTATTATCATTATTATCATTATTATCATTATTATCATTATTATCATTACTATCATTGTTATCATTATTATCATTATTATCATTATTATCATTATTATCATTATTATCATTATTATCATTATTATCATTAGTATCATTATTATCATTATTATCATTATTATCATTATTATCATTATTATCATTATTATCATTATTATCATTATTATCATTATTATCATTATTATCATTATTATCATTATTATCATTATTATCATTATTATCATTATTATCATTATTATCATTATTATCATTATTATCATTATTATCATTATTATCATTATTATCATTATTATCATTATTATCATTATTATCATTATTATCATTATTATCATTATTATCATTATTATCATTATTATCATTATTATCATTATTATCATTATTATCATTATTATCATTATTATCATTATTATCATTATTATCATTATTATCATTATTATCATTATTATCATTATTATCATTATTATCATTATTATCATTATTATCATTATTATCATTATTATCATTATTATCATTATTATCATTATTATCATTATTATCATTATTATCATTATTATCATTATTATCATTATTATCATTATTATCATTATTATCATTATTATCATTATTATCATTATTATCATTATTATCATTATTATCATTATTATCATTACTATCATTGTTATCATTATTATCATTATTATCATTATTATCATTATTATCATTATTATCATTAGTATCATTATTATCATTATTATCATTATTATCATTATTGTCATTATTATCATTATTATCATTATTATCATTATTATCATTATTATCATTATTATCATTATTATCATTATTATCATTATTATCATTATTATCATTATTATCATTATTATCATTATTATCATTATTATCATTATTATCATTATTATCATTATTATCATTATTATCATTATTATCATTATTATCATTATTATCATTATTATCATTATTATCAGTATTATCATTATTATCATTATTATCATTATTATCATTATTATCAGTATTATCATTATTATCATTATTATCATTATTATCATTATTATGCAGTGCACTTCAATCTAAACATTTCTATAACTCTAACTTAAACACATTTGTTCTATACAATTATTATTTATAAACATTTAACACATAAAGATCTAGTCTACAAACTAACATTTCTATAAATGTAGCCTAAGCACATTTATGTAGCAAACAAACAAAACAAACACATAACTATTGTTTACATTCTTACTCGCTTGCACTTTATGTTTACATAACTATACTACATAACTACACTAAAATGACTACATAAGCTAATGTTCTATTTAGTTACAATTATATTAAATAAGATATATAGTTAATTTTGTATTTATTTTAAGTTAAAAAAATACTCTTACTTGGCTTTATAAGCCGAAGAAAATCTTAAAATAAAATCACTTAAGTTTTGAGCTTTAAACTAATAGCTCCTTATTTCAATTCTAAAGCGCCTGAAGGCACCTTTGGGTGACGGCGCTAAAGAATCTTTTTTTTTTAAACTGGCCAGTAGCGCTCTTAAGCGCTGGCAAAAATAATATACGCGTATTATTATAATAACCGCGTATAACTTTTAATTCGCGTAAAACGCGTAAGCCGCGTATAAATAAAAGTCGCGCGTCCAACATTACATGGCGATCCTGCAACACGGACCAAGGAATCAATGAAAAAAAATTTTTGTTTTGCCGACGGCAAAACGCAATGGTGGTGTCGTGAACGCACCAAAAGGCAACCGTCGCGTATTAACATTGATGGATACCGACGACAATCAGCTTATGGAGCAGCCGATGCAGAAAAAAACAACAATATCATCAACAATAAACAAGAATAAGCTACATATGAGGAAGCCGATTCAACAACAACAACACTAAAAACAAAAAACAAGATAAACACAATTTTTTTATTGATTTCTTTTAAAATAGTTATTAGAATTATATTATGAAAAAACATGAAAATAAAAACACTACACATATAAAAAAACTAAATTAAATCCATTTTTCTATATCATTATTTTGGTCAAAATTTTTTAAGCAATAACAATTGTTTTTTTTAAACAAAACACTGTGTACGCAATAAAAAGCAAATATTCTGCTTATATTAATATGCATCGCGAAACACAATATAAACTATTTAAAACAATTAAATTATTTCAACTCACTTTTATATTTGCTTTTATATATTTTTAAATGATTTTTTTTTTCTATTTGATATACGCACACGCGACCGGTTTTAATTTCATTCAAGAACTAAAACGTCATTTAGTTCTTCGTTTTCTTTTGTTTACTTTCTTATAGTAACACTTTTTCTATGATGGTACTACCACAGGGTGTTCCATACAAATTAAAATGTAAATAACTTAATCTATTACAAAAAAATTTGTATGGAAATAATTGAAAGAAACATTTTAATATTAGAAAAATTTATATTAAACTTTAAGAAAAGTAAATACAGAACATACAGTAGTGAATACGTAAAAAGTAAGTTGAATTTTTTTAAAAATATAAAAGTTAAAATAGAAAATATTGAAGACAATGAAGATTGTCGAATTTTAAAAGTAATTAATTATGAATTTGTGAAAATAATAAATAATTTAATTTCAAAAGTAAATACGAAAAAAATTAAAAGAAATTGTTTCTAACGATTTAGATTTATCAAACATTTGAGAGGAAGAGAAAATTTTGCCAAAAATGTCAAACTTCGACATTAATGTGGTAGGTAAAAACCTACAAGTTTTTAAAGGAAACTATAATGGATTAGAGGATTTTATTGTACAAGCAGAATTATTGCATGATTTAGTGAAGGATGATGATAAGGAAATTTTTGTTAAATATATTTATAATTTTAAATTAACCACCCAAGTACGCAGCATACTTGGACGTTCAAACCGGCCTTCTACTTTTGCGGAATTAAAAACTTTATTGGAAAAATCGTACCCAAATCCGAAAAATTTGCAACAAATATTAAATGAACACTAAAACAAAATAATTTGCCAATAGCAGCTTTCAGAGAAAAATTGGTAGAACTTTCAGAACAGCTAAGTGCGTATGAAATAAAAAGTCTAGAAAATCCGAGTAAGGACGCGAAAGATGCGGTATACAAAATAAATGAGAGTATGGCACTCAATATTTTCACAAAAGGTGTCGATACAGAATATAGAAATATATTACTAGCAAATCCACCGAAAACTTTTGGTGAGGCTGTTGAGAGGTGTATGACGGTAGACGAAAATTTAAAGGCCAATGAAAATAATATTTATCAAATTAGAAACAGTTTTAGAAATCAAAAATACAAAAATACTAGCCATAACGAGAAGTATGGATAAAAATAAGCATACAAAAAACTCAACCAGTAACAATTTAGAACGTATTCCAGGCAGGAAGATTGATCACCTTTTTGTGTGGGAATGCACTTCACTATCGGATGTAAACAAAATAAGAAAACTAAAATTTATAACAGAAAAAGATTTTAAGGGTACTCAGATAGACATAGAAGACAATCAGGTTTTTGTACGATGCAGTGACAATCCGATGTTCACACAGATGACTTTGGAGAAACTGATTTCGAAGATGCAAAAACTAGGGATTGAAGAATTAGCATTGAATATTAATGATGATATATTTAAAACCATGGCCATGGAAAATTTTAAAAGAGTGTATAATAATTTAAAGATTAGTGAAAAAAGAGTAAAAATACTCATTTATAGAGAAGCAAAAAGAATAATAGAGATAGAAAACCAGAAAAGAATAATTGAAGAGTACCACAATTCGACCCATGGAGGTCATATGGGAATTAGAAAAACGATTTTAAAAATAAAGCAGAGGTATATATGGAAAAACATGAGTAGAATGATTAAAAATTTTATAAATAATTGCGAAACATGCAAAATTAATAAACAAACCAGACATACAAAAGAACAACTAACTGTGACAGACACACCAGGAACTAGTTTTGAAGTAGTTTCAATAGATACTGTAGGTCCTCTACGATTAACAAATAACTACCGGTACATACTCACCATGCAGTGCGAATTAACAAAATATGTTATAGCATGTCCTATGGAGACGAAAGACGCCTATACTATAATAGAAAACTTAATTTTGATTTATGGGCATTTTAAAACAATAAAGTCGGATAGGGGTACAGAGTTTACCAATGAGTTGTTGTCGCAAATATGCAGCCAATTGAACATAAAACAAGTATTTAGCACACCGTATCATCACGAAACTCTTGGTTCTATAGAGAGGAACCACAGAGTGCTAAACGAATTTTTACTTAATTTTTGCAAAGATGACGAATGGGACCATTGAATCCCATACTTCACATTTGCGTACAATACGACACCTCATATCGATACGAACTATAGTCCATTTGAACTTATTTTTGGCAAATTGGCAAACCTACCAAATGAACAATTAGAAACATTTAAAATTTACAATACTGAAAATTATGCGCAAGAACTAAAAATTAGATTAGAATATTCTTTTAAAAAAATGCATTTGAATTGATAAACATAGCTAAAGAGAAGCAAAAGAAAGATAATGAAATTTCAAACCCACTTAATATAAATATTATTGACAAAGTAATTGCAAAAAGAATGAATAGAAAAAAGTATCAATCACCATGTCATGGTCCATAGACTGTAATTAAGAAAAATGGAGTAAATACAATAATAGATGTAAATGGAAAATTAAAAGAATACCACAATAATTTATTGAAAAAATGGATTTTATTGAAATGAAATTTTGTATTAAATATATATTAAAATTTGTTAACATGTCGGAATTAATATATAAACAAAAATATTTGAATTGTATAATTACCAATTATAAATATATTTTATTTGAATTGTATAATTACTAGTTAAAAAAAAAATAAAATGAAATTGAAATATAAACACTAATATAATAAAGTAATATAATTACCAGGTGGAAATTTATTAAAACATTTGAATTGTATAAAATAAAAAAAAAACATTTGCATTGTATAATTTTAAAAATTATTTTTTTTAAATCAAATAATTTTATCTTAAGGATGGGGGTGTAGTGCACTTCAATCTAAACATTTCTATAACTCTAACTTAAATACATTTGTTCTATACAATTATTATTTATAAACATTTAACACATAAAGATCTAGTCTACAAACTAACATTTCTATAAATGTAGCCTAAGCACATTTATGTAGCAAACAAACAAAACAAACACATAACTATTGTTTACATTCTTACTCGCTTGCACTTTATGTTTACATAACTATACTACATAACTACACTAAAATGACTACATAAGCTAATGTTCTATTTAGTTACAATTATATTAAATAAGATATATAGTTAATTTTGTATTTATTTTAAGTTAAAAAAATACTCTTACTTGGCTTTATAAGCCGAAGAAAATCTTAAAATAAAATCACTTAAGTTTTGAGCTTTAAACTGATTGCTCCTTATTTCAATTCTAAAGCGCCTGAAGGCACCTTTGGGTGACGGCGCTAAAGAATCTTTTTTTTTTAAACTGGCCAGTAGCGCTCTTAAGCGCTGGCAAAAATAATATACGCGTATTATTATAATAACCGCGTATAACTTTTAATTCGCGTAAAACGCGTAAGCCGCGTATAAATAAAAGTCGCGCGTCCAACATTACATGGCGATCCTGCAACACGGACCAAGGAATCAATGAAAAAAATTTTTGTTTTGCCGACGGCAAAACGCAATGGTGGTGTCGTGAACGCACCAAAAGGCAACCGTCGCGTATTAACATTGATGGATACCGACGACAATCAGCTTATGGAGCAGCCGATGCAGAAAAAAAACAACAATATCATCAACAATAAACAAGAATAAGCTACATAAGAGGAAGCCGATTCAACAACAACAACACTAAAAACAAAAAACAAGATAAACACAATTTTTTTATTGATTTCTTTTAAAATAGTTATTAGAATTATATTATGAAAAAACATGAAAATAAAAACACTACACATATAAAAAAACTAAATTAAATCCATTTTTCTATATCATTATTTTGGTCAAAATTTTTTAAGCAATAACAATTGTTTTTTTTAAACAAAACACTGTGTACGCAATAAAAAGCAAATATTCTGCTTATATTAATATGCATCGCGAAACACAATATAAACTATTTAAAACAATTAAATTATTTCAACTCACTTTTATATTTGCTTTTATATATTTTTAAATGATTTTTTTTTCTTTTTGATATACGCACACGCGACCGGTTTTAATTTCATTCAAGAACTAAAACGTCATTTAGTTCTTCGTTTTCTTTTGTTTACTTTCTTATAGTAACACTTTTTCTATGATGGTACTACCACAGGGTGTTCCATACAAATTAAAATGTAAATAACTTAATCTATTACAAAAAAATTTGTATGGAAATAATTGAAAGAAACATTTTAATATTAGAAAAATTTATATTAAACTTTAAGAAAAGTAAATACAGAACATACAGTAGTGAATACGTAAAAAGTAAGTTGAATTTTTTTAAAAATATAAAAGTTAAAATAGAAAATATTGAAGACAATGAAGATTGTCGAATTTTAAAAGTAATTAATTATGAATTTGTGAAAATAATAAATAATTTAATTTCAAAAGTAAATACGAAAAAAATTAAAAGAAATTGTTTCTAACGATTTAGATTTATCAAACATTTGAGAGGAAGAGAAAATTTTGCCAAAAATGTCAAACTTCGACATTAATGTGGTAGGTAAAAACCTACAAGTTTTTAAAGGAAACTATAATGGATTAGAGGATTTTATTGTACAAGCAGAATTATTGCATGATTTAGTGAAGGATGATGATAAGGAAATTTTTGTTAAATATATTTATAATTTTAAATTAACCACCCAAGTACGCAGCATACTTGGACGTTCAAACCGGCCTTCTACTTTTGCGGAATTAAAAACTTTATTGGAAAAATCGTACCCAAATCCGAAAAATTTGCAACAAATATTAAATGAACACTAAAACAAAATAATTTGCCAATAGCAGCTTTCAGAGAAAAATTGGTAGAACTTTCAGAACAGCTAAGTGCGTATGAAATAAAAAGTCTAGAAAATCCGAGTAAGGACGCGAAAGATGCGGTATACAAAATAAATGAGAGTATGGCACTCAATATTTTCACAAAAGGTGTCGATACAGAATATAGAAATATATTACTAGCAAATCCACCGAAAACTTTTGGTGAGGCTGTTGAGAGGTGTATGACGGTAGACGAAAATTTAAAGGCCAATGAAAATAATATTTATCAAATTAGAAACAGTTTTAGAAATCAAAAATACAAAAATACTAGCCATAACGAGAAGTATGGATAAAAATAAGCATACAAAAAACTCAACCAGTAACAATTTAGAACGTATTCCAGGCAGGAAGATTGATCACCTTTTTGTGTGGGAATGCACTTCACTATCGGATGTAAACAAAATAAGAAAACTAAAATTTATAACAGAAAAAGATTTTAAGGGTACTCAGATAGACATAGAAGACAATCAGGTTTTTGTACGATGCAGTGACAATCCGATGTTCACACAGATGACTTTGGAGAAACTGATTTCGAAGATGCAAAAACTAGGGATTGAAGAATTAGCATTGAATATTAATGATGATATATTTAAAACCATGGCCATGGAAAATTTTAAAAGAGTGTATAATAATTTAAAGATTAGTGAAAAAAGAGTAAAAATACTCATTTATAGAGAAGCAAAAAGAATAATAGAGATAGAAAACCAGAAAAGAATAATTGAAGAGTACCACAATTCGACCCATGGAGGTCATATCGGAATTAGAAAAACGATTTTAAAAATAAAGCAGAGGTATATATGGAAAAACATGAGTAGAATGATTAAAAATTTTATAAATAATTGCGAAACATGCAAAATTAATAAACAAACCAGACATACAAAAGAACAACTAACTGTGACAGACACACCAGGAACTAGTTTTGAAGTAGTTTCAATAGATACTGTAGGTCCTCTACGATTAACAAATAACTACCGGTACATACTCACCATGCAGTGCGAATTAACAAAATATGTTATAGCATGTCCTATGGAGACGAAAGACGCCTATACTATAATAGAAAACTTAATTTTGATTTATGGGCATTTTAAAACAATAAAGTCGGATAGGGGTACAGAGTTTACCAATGAGTTGTTGTCGCAAATATGCAGCCAATTGAACATAAAACAAGTATTTAGCACACCGTATCATCACGAAACTCTTGGTTCTATAGAGAGGAACCACAGAGTGCTAAACGAATTTTTACTTAATTTTTGCAAAGATGACGAATGGGACCATTGAATCCCATACTTCACATTTGTGTACAATACGACACCTCATATCGATACGAACTATAGTCCATTTGAACTTATTTTTGGCAAATTGGCAAACCTACCAAATGAACAATTAGAAACATTTAAAATTTACAATACTGAAAATTATGCGCAAGAACTAAAAATTAGATTAGCATATTCTTTTAAAAAAATGCATTTGAATTGATAAACATAGCTAAAGAGAAGCAAAAGAAAGATAATGAAATTTCAAACCCACTTAATATAAATATTATTGACAAAGTAATTGCAAAAAGAATGAATAGAAAAAAGTATCAATCACCATGTCATGGTCCATAGACTGTAATTAAGAAAAATGGAGTAAATACAATAATAGATGTAAATGGAAAATTAAAAGAATACCACAATAATTTATTGAAAAAATGGATTTTATTGAAATGAAATTTTGTATTAAATATATATTAAAATTTGTTAACATGTCGGAATTAATATATAAACAAAAATATTTGAATTGTATAATTACCAATTATAAATATATTTTATTTGAATTGTATAATTACTAGTTAAAAAAAAAATAAAATGAAATTGAAATATAAACACTAATATAATAAAGTAATATAATTACCAGGTGGAAATTTATTAAAACATTTGAATTGTATAAAATAAAAAAAAAAACATTTGCATTGTATAATTTTAAAAATTATTTTTTTTAAATCAAATAATTTTATCTTAAGGATGGGGGTGTAGTGCACTTCAATCTAAACATTTCTATAACTCTAACTTAAATACATTTGTTCTATACAATTATTATTTATAAACATTTAACACATAAAGATCTAGTCTACAAACTAACATTTCTATAAATGTAGCCTAAGCACATTTATGTAGCAAACAAACAAAACAAACACATAACTATTGTTTACATTCTTACTCGCTTGCACTTTATGTTTACATAACTATACTACATAACTACACTAAAATGACTACATAAGCTAATGTTCTATTTAGTTACAATAATATTAAATAAGATATATATTTAATTTTGTATTTATTTTAAGTTAAAAAAATACTCTTACTTGGCTTTATAAGCCGAAGAAAATCTTAAAATAAAATCACTTAAGTTTTGAGCTTTAAACTGATTGCTCCTTATTTCAATTCTAAAGCGCCTGAAGGCACCTTTGGGTGACGGCGCTAAAGAATCTTTTTTTTTAAACTGGCCAGTAGCGCTCTTAAGCGCTGGCAAAAATAATAAACGCGTATTATTATAATAACCGCGTATAACTTTTAATTCGCGTAAGCCGCGTATAAATAAAAGTCGCGCGTCCAACATTACAATTATCATTATTATCATTATTATCATTATTATCATTATTATCATTATTATCATTATTATCATTATTATCATTATTATCATTATTATCATTATTATCATTATTATCATTATTATCATTATTATCATTATTATCATTATTATCATTATTATCATTATTATCATTATTATCATTATTATCATTATTATCATTATTATCATTATTATCATTATTATCATTATTATCATTATTATCTTTGTTATCATTAATACCATTATTATGATTTTTATCATCATTATCATTATTATCATTATTATCATTATTATCATTATTATCATTATTATCATTATTATCATTATTATCATTATTATCATTATTATCATTATTATCATTATTATCATTATTATCATTATTATCATTATTATCATTATTATCATTATTATCATTATTATCATTATTATCATTATTATCATTATTATCATTATTATCATTATTATCATTATTATCATTATTATCATTATTATCATTATTATGATTATTTTCATTATTATCATTATTATCATTATTATCATTATTATCATTATTATCATTGTTATCATTATTATCATTATTATCATTATTATCATTATTATCATTATTATCATTATTATCATTATTATCATTATTAGCATTATTATCATTATTATCATTATTATCATTATTATCATTATTATCATTATTATCATTTTTATCATTATTATCATTATTATCATTATTATCATTATTATCATTATTATCATTATTATCATTATTATCATTATTATCATTATTATCATTATTATCATTATTATCATTATTATCATTATTATCATTATTATCATTATTATCATTATTATCATTATTATCATTATTATCATTATTATCATTATTATCATTATTATCATTATTATCATTATTATCATTATTATCATTATTATCATTATTATCATTATTATCATTATTATCATTATTATCATTATTATCATTATTATCATTATTATCATTATTATCATTATTATCATTATTATCGTTATTATCATTATTATCATTATTATCATTATTATCATTATTATTATTATTTATTTTTATTTCGAAAACCGGCACAACAAAGTATAAAACTTTAATAACAGTGCCTGTAGCGTATAAAGCATAAACACCTGTTATAAATAGAGCTTAAATATACTAAAAAATATTTTTAAAAAAATATACTAAGATTTAATAAATAAATGAGTAATAATGAAGGGAACAAATTCCAAAACTACATATGTTATGATACAAAAACTTAAAACATAATAACTGGTAACAAACAAGTTAGGTACATTCATAAAGGTATAACATTAACCAATGATAAGCGAGCTTTAACTAAATAACTTATTTTTAACAATTCAATTATTTAACATTTTCTACTATTATCTACAGCGAAGAAAAGTGTAAAGCTAATTTGTTTTTGAATTGCACAGCGTTATTGCATGATCTTAAACTATTGGGAAGTGCGTTCCAAAGACGTACAGAATGAATGAAAAACTGCCTTTCAGACGTCAAACAAGAAAAACGTAAACAATTAATTTTATTTGTTCTGCATTACAAATAATTTTATGCAATAATAAAAGCGTACAATAGTTCAACAATTTTTCAAAGGTTAAGCCATAGATACTTTTCGCGCACAGGGAAACATGATCTCTTCTTTTCAGTTCAAATACATAACGAGCAATATTGTTATAAAGAACGTTTAATTTGTTTTTGCTTAAGCCGTCACAATTAGAAAAAATTTCACATCCGTATAGCAGTGTTGGTATTAGTGTATGCAGAGGTGTAAAATGCTGCGTCGTCCATTAAACACGAAGCATGCCGTAGACCTTACCGACTGTGTTACTTATGTGGTTATTCCAAGTAAGCGTTCTGTTAAAAGTTACCCCCAGATTTTTAGCAAAGTCTACGAATTCGATATTGCTACCATTTTATGGAAGAGGAGTTGCAGTGGAAATGTCAATAATTTTCTTCGTAATCACTAGACTTTTAGACTTATTAGGGTTAAGGCTTAAACCATTCTTGAGTGCCCAATCACCAATATTTTTAAGAATGTTATTCAGATGGGATATTCAGTCGTAAAAATGCTTACAATTAACGTATAACTGAACGTCATCAGCATACATATGCACCCTACAATTATTTAAAACACTAGGTAGATCATTAATATATAAAGAAAAAAAAGAGGACCTAAGATAGACCCTTGAGGAACACCTCTTTAAATGGGAAGAAAGACCGAAGAGACATTATTAGCGAAAACGGTTTGCGATCTTCCAGAAAGATAAGACGCAATCAAATTCACAGCTGACGATGTAAAATTGAACATGTTAAGAAGCTTAGTCATTAAAATGTCGTGGTCGACTGTGTCGAAAGCCTTAGAGTGGTCCAAAAGAACTAGGAAACTAACTCCATTGTCATCTAAACCAGAACGCAAGTCTTCCGATACATCAATGAGGGCAGTTATGCAACTACG
>OY986436.1:124353111-124375611 GCA_963920525.1 Dichetophora obliterata | reverse complement strand
CCAACAATCTTCAAAATTTATATATCAAAATGTTCGTTTGCCTTACACCACGTAAAGAAGCTGTTAAGGCCTGCAGTTGCGGACTTTGTAAAACGGAAGATAATAATGAAATGGTCCAATGCGACTTGTGTGATACCTGGTATCATTTTACATGCGCTGGAGTTACAAGTTCCGTAGAAAACCATGAATGGAGATGTTCCGAGTGCTCTGGAGGGACTGCAGTTAATAAAAAAGCAAACGAACACGCAACATGCAATTCAAAAACAAGATCAATTCACTCAAGTACATCATCTTCAAAGAAAAGAAGGAACGACCTCGAGCTACAACGTCTAGAAGAGGAAAACGCATTAGAGTTACAACGCATCGAACAGGAGAAACATTTGCAGCGCATCCATCAGGAGAAAAAATTTCTTAATCGTAAATTTGAAATTCTAGCAATGTCCGAAGAAGATGCAGAAAGTATTTGCAGCAGAGCTTGTACAAAACGTACACAAGAATGGATTTCAAAACTACAAAGTCCTTTACACAAAGAACTCAACTATACCAATCTGCAAGAAATCCAAAAGGAAGAGACCCAGAAACAAAATGAAGCAGCTTTGTCGAAAGCTCAACTTTCTGCACGTCAAGCCTTGTCGAAGGAACTACCTACGTTTTCTGGAAAACCTGAAGAATGGCCTTTGTTCTTTAGTTCATTTACGGAAAGTACCAAACTTTGTGGATATTCAGATGCCGAAAATCTCTTGCGACTACAAAGGTGCTTAAAAGGAAAGGCATTCGACGCGGTCAGCTGCCATCTTATGATGCCAAAAAATGTTTCAGAAGTCATTCGAACGCTTAAAATGATGTTTGGCCGACCAGAGATCATTATCAACGCTATGCTGGATAAGATTCGATCTGAAGTTGCACCGAAACCAGAGAAGCTTGACTCTCTCGTTAGCTATGCGATTTCAGTTAGAAATTTATGCTCTACTTTAGAGGCTTCTGGATTGGTGGCACACATGAATAATCCAGTGCTGTTGCAAGATCTCGTGGACAAGCTACCAGCGCAGACAAAACTGAATTGGGCAATGTACGTTGCAAAGCGAGAAGCGAATATCGCTGTATTTTCTAAATGGCTGTTCGAAATTGCTGAAGCAGTAACAAAAGTAAGTTCGTCTATTCTTTCTCTTAAAACTAGTGTAAATTTGCATACACACGAAGCGGGAACAAAAACAAATATTCAAAGCACATGTCCTCTATGTGGTAAGGGGCACCTAATTGATGCATGCGAAAAGTTTACTCGCATGAAGTTAGCTGACCGATGGGACAAGGTTCGGCAGTTGAAGCTCTGCAGGTTGTGTTTAAAGAAGCACGGCAACTTCCGTTGCTCTAATGATAAATGCTCCGTTCAAGACTGTGAAGCACGACATCACAAGCTGCTACACAAATTTGTACAGAACCCAACCATGGTCACAGCACACTCGAGTGCCAGTAACAGAAGTAACACTTTTTTTAAAATTATACCAGTTACTTTGCACAGCAAGAACCGATTCATAGAGACCTTTGCATTCCTTGATGATGGTTCGAACGTGACGCTTATGGAAAAAGAAATCTGCAAGCAGTTAGAATTAGAAGGAGAAGCTAACAATCTCTGCTTAAAATGGACGTCGGAGACATCACGCATCGAAGAAGACTCAATGCAAGTTACCGTAGAGATTTCAAATCGTAACAGCAATGCAAAAAGGTATGAGCTAAATCATGTTCGCACTGTAAAAAAATTGTCACTTCCAATACAAAGCATTAAAAAGAAAGATTTAGCTTCGTATCCACATTTGAAAAACATACCAATCGAGCCTTACACCAATGCAATACCGCAGATTCTAATTGGCCTTAATAATGGTTATGTTTGCAATGCGATGAAGACAATTGAAGGTAGTGCGAAAGAGCCCTGTGCATCTAAAACACGTCTGGGATGGGTTGTTCATGGAGGAGAAGGAAATGCTCAAGAGAATTCATTGGGATTTCATCAGATCGCGAAATGCAACTGCGAGTACGAAATGGAAACCTTGCATAAAATCGTTTCAGATTACCTTTCATTAGAAAGCGTTGGATGTACGAAGGAGATAGTGTCACCCGAAAATATACGTGCAAATTTAGTTTTAGAAGAAACATCTAAACGCATCGGTAAGCGATTTGAAACGGGCTTAATTTGGAGAGAAGATGTTCCCAAAATTCCAAATAGTTATACGATGGCACTAAAACGACTCCAATGTCTTGAAAAAAAGCTTGATCCTCACCATCTTTCAGTTATTTCTCAACAAATTAAAGATTTAGTAGATAAGGGCTACGCCCGAAAACTGACTGCAGAAGAGGTAACACAATGTGATGGGAAAATATGGTACCTTCCGATATTTACGGTCGTCAATCCAAATAAGCCAGGAAAAGTTCGATTGGTCTGGGATGCAGCGGCCAAAGTAAATGGAGTTTCTTTAAATTCAATGCTGCTCAAAGGACCCGACTTACTGGCACCACTGCTATCAGTCCTATATGGGTTCAGAATGAAAAAAATTGCAATCTGTGCTGATATAAAGGAAATGTTTCATCAAGTTAAAATTCGTAAAGAAGACCAAAATGCTCAGCGATTTTTATGGCGTAACAAGGAAACAACGAGATGTCCTGATGTTTACGTTATGCAAGTAATGACCTTTGGTGCAGCATGTTCCCCAAGTTCAGCGCAATATATTAAGAACAAGAATGCTCTGGAGTTTCAGCAAATATATCCAAGAGCAGTGGATTCTATAATTCATCATCATTATGTAGATGATTTACTGGATTGTGCAGATTCTGAACCTGAAGCAATAGAATTGGCAAAAGAGGTATCTTTTATTCATAGCAACGGTGGATTCTTCATCAGAAACTGGAAATCAAACTCAAAGACAGTATTGGAAAGTATGGGAGCATTGGAAGAAGATAACAATCATGTGTCAATTGGTTCAAACATAGAAATGGGCAATGAAAAGGTATTAGGAATGTGGTGGTCAACTGATGAGGATGTTTTTACCTTTTCCTTCAAACTCAATCGGGTTAACACAGACATTCTATCTGGAGTAAAAAGACCGACTAAAACTGACATATTAAGATCTCTTATGTCTATATTTGATCCTCTTGGATTCTTATCATCATTTGTGGTATACCTCAAAATATTGCTACAAGAAGTCTGGAGAACTACGAAAGGATGGACCGATGAGGTGAATGACGATGTCTTCTAAATGGCTGATGTGGGTGAAATTGTTGCCAAATATTGAAACTGTGAGAATTCCTCGGTGGTACTCGATTCATCTGAACTCTACAGTACAACTTCACGTCTTTGTCGATGCAAGTGAAATGGCATATGCAGCGGTTGCATATTTTCGAACTACCTCTTCAGATACCATACAGTGTACTCTGGTAAGTGCCAAAGTTAAAGTAGCTCCGAAGCAACCTTTATCTATTCCACGCATGGAACTCATGGCAGCTGTGTTAGGCGTTCGTCTAGCTAACACAATTTGCAGCAGTCATAATTTGCCATTAGAAAAGCGTTGGTTTTGGTCAGACTCAAATACCGTTTTGGCATGGTTGTCTGCAGATCCAAGAAACTATAAGCCATTTGTAATGTTCCGAATTGGTGAAGTACTTGACCACAGTAAAATCTCTGAATGGAGATATATTTCCACTAAAGAAAATGTTGCAGATGACGCTACCAAGTGGAAAAATTCCTTTAAATTTGACATGCAGAGTAGGTGGTTTAGTGGTCCCACCTTTTTGAAGCAGCCTGAATCTTCGTGGCCTCTAACAAATTCGAAGATATTAAAATCATCAGTAGAGCTAAGACCACATTTAGTCATGGTTCACTCTAATCAGTTACCCAATTCAACTTTAATTGAATTTCATAGATTTTCTTCGTGGAAAAGACTGGTTAATACTATTTCCAAGCTTTATACATTTTTACATAAAGTACGACAAAGAGTTCTAACAAAAAAATCACTTCCTGTTTTGTTTCCTGAAAACTCTAAGTTGATAGCAATGTCAGAAAACTTAATTTATCGTCAAATGCAAAACGATTTCTTCAAAGATGAAATCGCTATTTTAACAAACTTCAAAAGTGGGGAAATCTCCAAATCAAGCGTCCTTTACAAATGTTCTCCATACATCGATGAGGGTCGCGTCGTTCGCATGCATGGAAGAATAGGCTTGGCGGTTGGAATATCTGAATATACCAAAAGACCAATAATACTTCCGAGAGAACACTATTGCACAAAACTCTTAATCCAACAATTTCATGAACAATTTCATCACGTTCATCACGAAACATGTCTTAATGAGCTGCGTAAGAAATTCTATATACCTCGCCTAAGAGTTGAACTAAAAAAGGTACGTAAAACATGCCAACTTTGTAAAAACAATAACGCGAAACCTGTTGTACCAGAAATGGCAATGCTACCAAAAGCTAGACTTGCACCCTTCACTCGTCCGTTTTCGTACGTGGGTCTTGACTACTTTGGCCCAATACAAGTTAAAGTAGCTCGACATGAAGAAAAACGTTGGGGAGTTCTTTTTACATGCTTGACTATTCGCGCAATACATTTAGAAGTTGCACGCAATATGACAACTGACTGCTGCATAATAGCTATTCAAAATTTTATAGCTAGGCGCGGTACTCCAATTGCATTTTTCTCTGATAACGACACAAACTTTCATGGAGCAGAAACCGAATTAAAAAATGCAATAAAAGAGTTAAACGTAGAAAATATTGCACTTAAATTTATTACTTCATCTACAACATGGTATTTTAATCCACCAGCTGCACCACACATGGGTGGTAGCTGGGAGCGATTGGTGCAATCTGTGAAAAAGGTTCTTCATCAAATATCTCCAAAATTTACCTTTAGAGACGACACATTATATAACGCATTATTGGAATGTGAACGTGTTGTAAACTCTAGACCTCTTACATATGTTGATTTGGATTCAACAACGGATGAAGTACTTACACCAAATCATTTTCTGCTTGGTTCTTCTAATGGTGATAAGCCATTAGGGGAATTTACGAACAACGATTGTTTATTAAGGAAAACTTGGAGAATGGTACAGTACTTTGCTGATATGTTTTGGAAACGCTGGGTTCAAGAATATCTTCCAACTCTTACCAAAAGGACCAAATGGCATCAGAAATGCAGCCCCCTGAAAGTTGGTGATGTGGTAATTTTAATTGATCAAAACCTAGCAAGAAATAATTGGCCCATGGGAGTTGTCAAATCCACATGCAAAGCAAAAGATGGAAATGTTAGAAGTGCAACAGTTTTAACTAGAGGTGGAACTTTCAACCGGCCAGTGACAAGATTAGCAAAGTTGGATGTCAGGAAATCTGATGACGAAAATCATGGTTAAAACACGTGGTATTTTAACGAAGGGGAGAATGTTGAAAATATTGTTATTTATACTTTAAAAAAATATACTATGTTAACTTTCAATATTAAAAAAAAAACTTAAAAAATTTTCAAAGAACAAATTTAAACCTGAAAACTTCCAAAAAATTTATCAGTTGGAAAAATAAATTTGTAAAAGAAACTATAAATTTTGAAGTGATTCAGAATAAAATAAAATCTACTCTCAAAATATAGTTTAATTTCCAACAATCATTATTATCATTATTATCACTATTATCATTATCATTATTATTATTATTATTATTATTATTATTATTATTATTATTATTATTATTATCATTATTATCATCATTATTGTCATTATTATCATTATTATCATTATCATCATTATTATCATTATTATCATTATTATCATTATTATCATTATTATCATTATTATCATTATTATCATTATTATCATTATTATCATTATTATCATTATTATCATTATTATCATTATTATCATTATTATCATTATTATCATTATTATCATTATTATCATTATTCTCATTATTATCATTATTATCATTATTATTTATTTATTTATTTGTTAACGTCTATGGACAATATCCTTACAGACTAAGCAACATAATTTAAAAATAATACAATAAAGATTAAAACTAGTTTTTATTTAACAACAGTGTAATAGTGGTTTTAAAAGCAACTTTGGGCATAGAAAAATCGAGTAAGTTATTATTATAGATACTGTTTAAAGCTATAAGAGCTCTATTAATTGGCTCATTAGTGGCATAATTAGTTCTATGACAACTAATGTAAAAATAATTCGAGCTTCGTAAAGGCTTTTGCGGAATATTAAACGATATTAATTTAAGTAAGTTTTCACAAATAACATTTCCATTAATCAGATCATAAATAAACATGATACTATGCAGTAGTCTTCTATCTTCGAGAGATGAAAGACCAATATGCAACCGACGTGTCCTATATGAGGGAAGAGGTTCAGGAAAACTAAAAGAGCGCAAAGCAAATTTTAAGAATCTTTTTTGAACTTTTTCCAGTCTAGCAATATGTATCGAGTAAAAAGGACCCCAAATAAATGAGGCGTATTCAAGGCTAGATCTAACAAGGGAAGTATATAATGTTTTTAGTGTGTAAGGGTCAACAAACCCAACACTGTTTCGCCTAAGAAACACTAAAAGTGAATATGCTTTGGGGATAATTCTATTTAAGTGAGGGCTAAAAGTTAAGCTAGAATCAAAAATTACTCCAAGGTCACGAATTTCTGATAATCTGGCTAACTTAGTGTTATCAAAATTATAATCAAAAATAGTTGGTGAGTGGAGCTTGTAATAAGAGACAACATAACATTTTCCGAGGTTAAGAGATAATTTGTTTTGTTTAAACCAGGAAAAGACATTATCAAGATCAGACTGGAGACGAGAAGCGTCACAATCACTTTTAACTTTAAGGAAAACCTTAAGATCATCCGCATAAAGTAAAAATTGAGCATTAAGAAAGCATTTAGAAACATCATTAATGAAGATAACAAAAAGTAATGGTCCAAGGATGCTACCTTGTGGAACCCCAGACACTGCTAAAAATGGCGAAGATTTTGCATTGTCAATGACAACATAAGAAACCCTATTTAAGAGGTATGAACTCAACCAAGATAGAAAAATTGAATGAAAACCAATTTTGGCTAGCTTGAGCAATAAAATATCGTGTGACAACCTGTCAAAAGCCTTAGAGATGTTAGAGTAAACGACATCAAGTTGGTGCCGATCTTCAAAAGAAGAGATGCAGTAATTTGTGAAGACACTCAGGTTAGTTGTAGTTGACCTGCCAGATACGAATCCATGTTGGTTTGGACAAATTGAGTTTTTTATAGCAAAGTACATTTTATCTTTAACAATTTTTTCAAAAAGCTTTGAAACGTTAGTCAACTTTGAGATCGGTCTATAGTTTAGGACATCGTGCTTGTTGCCAGCCTTGAATATGGGTGTGATAAGCGAAACTTTCCATTTATCAACGAATTCACCAGATTTTAATGATTTATTGAAAATTATATAAATTGGTACGGATAAAGAATGAACACATTGTTTAAGTAAATAAGCACTAAGACCATCAAGATCGCACTTAACTGAATTTTTCAGGGAGGCAATAGCTGTTTTAATGTCAGACAGGGAGACCGATAAATAGCCAAAGTTTACGCAAGAGTCAATATTATCAACAACCTGAGGGTTAACAGAAGCCAAATTTTGGTCAAAATTAGACTTAAAATAGTCAGCGAACAATTGAGCTGTTTTAGCAGCAGAGTTTGATATTTTATCCATATAAAACATAGAAGAGGGGATAGTTGATGAAGTATTTTTAGATTTAATAAAGCTCCAGAAGGACTTGGCATCCGTTTGTATACGATTTTCAATGCTAAGAATGTACTGCTTATAAAGAAATTTGTTCAAAAAATTAAATTCACGAGCGAAATGTAAATACTTTACTTTGCAATCGAGGTTTCCAGTTCGTCTAAATTCATTGAAAGATTTATTCCTTAAATTTTTCAGTGTTTTCAACCCTCTAGTATACCAAGGAAGCTTATGTAATTTGGTCTTAAAAGGAATATTATTTGCGAAGATATTGGATAGGTGCTTAAGAAAGATATCATAGCAACCAGGAGTATCCAAATTATCAAACAACGATTCCCAATTAATATCAGTAATGAGCCGATTAATAGTTCCAAGATTGCAATTTTTAAAATCATAATGATGTTTTGTAGAACTTGTAACACTGAGAAATTCATAAAATTTAATATTAAAGGCAATGGCCGAGTGATGAATACTATGTTCAGAAATAGGGAAAGGACACTCATATAAATCAAAACTAAGTGACTTATTTATAAAAATTAAATCGAGTAAATTACGTAACTTATTGAAAATGGTATTAATTTGTATAACATCCAAACTGAAAAAACTATCGATGAGATGAATTTCATAAGCATGGTTAACATTTGTTGGTAAGTATACGTTGTCATCGGTTGAAAAGGCCCAATTTAATTTGCTGAGGTTAAAATCTCCAACGACGCAAAAATGTTCACATTCGTCATCTGCGGATAGTGTTAATATATTGTTGACGTGTGCACTATAGATTTCATTAGAACTGGTTGGCGGGATGTAAGAGGCACAAACAAAAATCTTTCCTTTAGGAAGAAGGATGGAGATGCAAACCTGGTCAATCAATCCATTCAACGTGTCAATATTGCATAGCGATGAACATAAATTTTTACGGACGATAAGTAGAACTCCCCCACCTCTAGAGCAACCAGTTTGAACAGCAGAACGATCCTTGCGATAAACTTGGAAGATAGATGGGTCAGCAATCTCCTCATCAAAAAAAATCATTGGTAAGCCAGGTTTCAACTAATATCAATACATCAAAATCATTTTCAGTGCAAAAAGAGTGCGTTGTATTAAGTTTAGAGCGCATCCCAGACAACTTTTGGTAGTAGAATTTAAAAGAATTTTTGACAGTGTTGCAGTTTGATGGTAAATTTAGATTTGCATTTGAGGCACACTCAGTTGTAAAAACACAGTTCGTTAGTTTTTTGAAGAGATTGAGGGGAAGTCATTTAGAGTCTGGTTGCTTAAATGGTGAGATTGCCTAGGACGTGGAATGAAGTCACGAACTAGGACCCCGAAAGGCCAGAAGTCTTTGCATATTATTTGAGCATAGTCTGACTTATGAGCATAGATTTTGAACGAAGCAATATCCTGTTGAGGTTTTTGTGTGAATTTTAAGCAAGTGATGGTTGAACCTGAATGCGGAATCTTACTTTGAACATATGCTAGAACATTTTCAACACTTGTGGCGGGAGCTAGCCTCGATATCATTATTATCATTATTATCATTATTATCATTATTATCATTATTATCATTATTATCATTATTATCATTATTATCATTATTATCATTATTATCATTATTATCATTATTATCATTATTATCATTATTATCATTATTATCATTATTATCATTATTATCATTATTATCATTATTATCATTATTATCATTATTATCATTATTATCATTATTATCATTATTATCATTATTATCATTATTATCATTATTATCATTATTATCATTATTATCATTATTATCATTATTATCATTATTACCATTATTATCATTATTATCATTATTATCATTATTATCATTATTATCATTATTATCATTATTATCATTTTTATCATTATTATCATTATTATCATTATTATCATTATTATCATTATTATCATTATTATCATTATTATCATTATTATCATTATTATCATTATTAGCATTATTATCGTTATTATCATCATTATTATCATTATTATCATTATTATCATTATTATCATCATTATTATCATTTTTATCATTATTATCATTATTATCATTATTATCATTATTCTCATTATTATAATTATTATCATTATTATCATTATTATCATTATTATCATTATTATCATTATTATCATTATTATCATTATTATCATTATAATCATTATTATCATTATTATCATTATTATCATTATTATCATTATTATCATTATTATCATTATTATCATTATTATCATTATTATCATTATTATCATTATTATCATTATTATCATTATTATCATTATTATCATTATTATCATTATTATCATTATTATCATTATTATCATTATTATCATTATTATCATTATTATCATTATTATCATTATTATCATTATTATCATTATTATCATTATTATCATTATTATCATTATTATCATTATTATCATTATTATCATTATTATCATTATTATCATTATTATCATTATTATCATTATTATCATTATTATCATTATTATCATTATTATCATTATTATCATTATTATCATTATTATCATTATTATCATTATTATCATTATTATCATTATCATTATTATCATTATTATCATTATTATCATTATTATCATTATTATCATTATTATCATTATTATCATTATTATCATTATTATCATTATTATCATTATTATCATTATTATCATTATTATCATTATTATCATTATTATCATTATTATCATTATTATCATTATTATCATTATTATCATTATTATCATTATTATCATTATTATCATTATTATCATTATTATCATTATTATCATTATTATCATTATTATCATTATTATCATTATTATCATTATTATCATTATTATCATTATTATCATTATTATCATTATTATCATTATTATCATTATTATCATTATTATCATTATTATCATTATTATCATTATTATCGTTATTATCATTATTATCATTATTATCATTATTATCATTATTATCATTATTATCATTATTATCATTATTATCATTATTATCATTATTATTATTTTTATCATTATTATCATTATTATAATTATTATCATTATTATCATTATTAATATTATTGTCTTTACTATCATTATAATCATTATTATCATTACTATCATTATTATCATTATTATCATTATTATCATTATTATCATTATTATCATTATTATCATTATTATCATTATTATCATTATTATCATTATTATCATTATTATCATTATTATTATTATTATCATTATCATCATTATTATCATTATTATCATTATTATCATTATTATCATTATTATCATTATTATCATTATTATCATTATTATCATTATTATCATTATTATCATTATTACCATTATTATCATTATTATCATTATTATAATAACCCCTACTCCGAGTAACAATCTTGACGCGATGTAGGGGCTTAAGTTGCAAGTCACAATGCTGCCGGTTGGAGTAGTTCCTCCCTGTAGGGCATAACCCTACAGCTCAGCAGAGCCTGCAGCTTTTGTGAAGCGACAAACTAAAAGTTACTCCCCCTAATCCAGGGTGTCATGCGCACCGTGCCCATTGGATGGTTTGCAGTCAGGGGGTATACCGACTGTATTGGAATGGAGCCTTCATGATAACAGGCCGCCTCATGAAGTAACTGTGGCCTTACCATGGTATGCGGGCTCTGGCATGGTCGACCACCCTTTCCCAGCCATAAAACATAGACTGCGACGCTTTTATCCTCGGACACGAGCTACCGGTCGAATCCAAAATATGAGCATAAACACAAAAAGAACAAAACACAACAAACAAGAAGACTTGCGGGGAGTCACCGCAAGCAGAGCAGCAGACCTTATGGAACAGAGATTCCAAGAAGAAGGTCAACGGCAAGGCACCAAACTTAGGAGAAATCCTCCTCCGCCAGCCAGAATTCAAGTCAATAGGACTTCACGCAGCAATGATCAGGTGGAGCACAGAATCCATAATGACCACAGACACTGCAGCACACAGATTAGGAGGCACCCGTATGGCAAAAATCGAGTGGAGCATACCATCCACAGCGGTCAAAGGCCTAGTACCAGCCACCTAAGAAAAACTGCGAGCCCCAGGAGATCACATCCTGTCAAAATGATCCCGGAAGAACACCGGGAAGATACGACGTCGGCTCCAAAAAGTATCCCAATTACGGAAACTGCGTCAACATCCAAGGATGCGGCACAGAAAAGGGAAACAGAAGAAGGGCAAAAACACAAGCCCTTCCACAGTAGACGTCGCCGTTTCCACTTTTCTCAGCGCGGGGAGCCAGGAGGGCTAGACGACCCACTAAGAGTTGGCCTAAGTGGAGCAGGCGTAAGATGGTATCTGCGCTATCTGGAACAGGGCATGGCACCCGAAGTAGCTCATGAAAAAGCGCTAGAACATCGGGGTAAAGCTTACGAAGCACCAGTACCAGAGGCAACGAAGAGGAGCTGCAGCGAGATAACGCCTCCTCAACGTCCAGAACGCAAGAAGGTCAGAATAGCTCCTGGAAGCAACAGTTGGTCAGTGCCAGGGGCTAAGCTACCCGAGCCAGAACCACAGAAGAAGCGAATAAGCTATGCAAGCATAACCAATGGCATCCAAATAGCGGTTCTGCCCAAAGAATACCTCCGGCAAATGCTAAGTCTCGGAGCTAGAAGAAGCCATACTGAGCGAAGTAGTGAAGGGCTGGTTCGCCAAGCTACAGTTTGAGGGAATTCACTTCCGTCCGGGCATGTTACTGGTGGACTGTTCGAATCCCTCAACAGCAGAATGGCTGCGAGCAGCACCAAAGCTCGAGCACTGGAAAGGGCTAGAACTGATGGCTTGCCTAGGGGAGGAGGTCCCAAAAGGGCATACTGTTAGGATGTTCTTGCCAAGAAGTTCAAGTACGGAGATCAATAGATCGATGGGACTAATTGCCGCCCAGAACGATGGTCTCAATACAAAGTATTGGAAGATATTGAGCTCCAAGGATGAGGGAAGTGGGCACATGATTAATTTATCAATAGATAGGGAGTCACTTGAGACTATCAAGTCAAGGGGCTCAACTATCAGCTTCCGCTTTGGAACCATTCCGGTGTTGGGCACAAAATCGCCCCCAACGACCAAACCGTCCATAGCAGCAACATCCACAGCTGTAGCGCCCACAGCTGCAACCTCGAAAGTGGTAACAGAAGCTACGTCTACAGAAGCTACGTCTGTAACTTCCAATGAAGGGAAAGACGCAACGCCACCAACACAAATAACTGGTGAAGTTGTCACGGAGAAGTTCGCCTCCGTCTCGGTCATTACCGCAACACCTTCAATCCGAGATCAGGCAGAGGACATGAACCTCGCTCTCGATTGATGGTAGTAAAAGTGAACCTTCAACTGAGGTAGGAGTAACGCTGCCTGAAGAAGATCGGGGCAGCAGTCCGGTGCTATGACGATCGGCACAGTAACCAGCACGAAATTTGCCCAATTAAACCTCCACCATGCAAAAGCTGCTTCGGCAGTTATTGCTCGGAGGTTTATCACAGAACAACTGGGCTTCGTGCTGATCCAAGAACCCTGGTGCTACAGGGGAAAAGTCAGTGGCCTCTCCTGCAGAGAGGGTCAGGTAACTTGGGACCAGAGAACAATCAATCCCAGAGCATGCATCCTAATGCAGAAAAATACTAATTATATTTGTCTTTCAGAATTTATGACGCGGGACCTAACAGTTATCGAGACTTACATCGAAACTGATGGCAAGCACTGCGCCATAGTGATCGCATCCGCATACTTTCCTGGGGACGATCTAAACATCCCCCAGCGGAGATAAAACGGCTAGTTTAGCACTGCAGGGAAGAGCAACTACCACTAATCATTAGCTGTGACGCCAACGCACACCATACAATTTGGGGAAGCACCGACGTCAACACCAGAGGTGAGTACCTTTTAGAATTTCTTTTAAGTAGTAACCTAGACTTTTACAATGTGGGGGTAACACATAATTTTGTCACTAGGGCTAGAGAAGAGGTCTTAGATCTCACCATAGGAAGCCCAGAGGCTGGGGATGTGATTAGGGAATAGAGGGTATCAACGGAACCTTCAATATCTGACCATAGAATAATAGAGTTTAGACTTGGGGCAAAATGTCAAGAGATAGAACCCAAAAGAAACCCAAGAAATACCAGTTGGGACAACTACACCAACACCCTGAAAGAAAACCTACAGAGCGTAAAAGTGAGGAGTAGAATTAGTTACATCCTAGAACTTGAATGCTATATAGAGCAGGTAAACAATGCAGTATATAATGCCTACGAATCTAGCTGTCCAACAGGGCACAAGGCAAGAACAAAACATACTCCTTGATGGAGCGCCGAGCTGACCAGACTCCGAAAGAAAGTGCGATGCAGTTTTAATGCCGCAAAGCGCAACGGAGAATGGCACAACTACACGGCGACTCTGACGGAGTACAATAAAGAAATCAGAAAAGCCAAAAGACAAAGCTTTAGAACTTTCTGCGAAGACATTTCTTTCACGCCAGCCGCAGCCAGGATACACAAAGCAATGGCTAAGGGCAGAGTGGAGACAAGAATATCACTTCTATTGCCAGACCGAAGCTATACGCTTAGAGAAGAGCAACGAGCCAATCACCTTCTAGAAACTCATTTCCCGGGCAGCACACCAGTAACTGAGGATGAGATAGCTGACAGGTAGATTACTCCAAATCAAGAAGAATACAAACTCAAAACGAGCATTTGTACTAAGGTTCATCTAGATTGGGCACTTAGAACCTTTCAACCATTAAAATCAGCAGGTGTAGACGGCATATTTCCTGCACTTCTACAAAAAGGTACAGAAACTATATTGCCTCACCTAGTCAAAATAACTAGAAGCAGCCTTGCGCTAGGCTATATCCCAAGGAAATGGAGAAGGGCAATAGTCACCTTCATACCAAAAGTAGGGAAAATAGACTACACGCTACCAAAGTCATTTAGACCCATTAGCCTACCTCATTTGTACTTAAAATAATGGAAAAGGTAATAGATAACTATATAAGAACTGAAATTCTGGAGAAGGCACCAATGCACCCATGTCAACACGCGTATAGGGCGGGTAGGTCTACAGAATCTGCTCTATACCAGTTGGCAAGTAACATCCAGTCAGCTTTCAAAAACAAAGAAACCGTACTCTGTGCCTTTCTAGACATAGAGGGAGTCTTTGATAATACTTCTCACGAGGCTGTGAAGAAGTCTTTATACAAAAAAGGAGTAATTGATATGCTCAGCAGATGGATATGCCAAATGCTTAGCACTAGAACTGCAGAAACAAAAGTGGGCAACACCACTATAAGAATCAAAACAACAAAAGGCTGCCCACAAGGCGGAGTCCTTTCTCAACTGCTGTGAAGTCTTGTTGTAGACGAATTATTAACGATGCCAACCGAGAATGGCATAAAATGTCAGGGTTACGCAGACGAAATCGCCTTAATAGCGAGAGGGAAGTTCGAGGAGACACTCTGTAACCTGATACAGAGAGGACTGTCAGTAACAAAGGAAAGGTGCACACAGTGGGATTAATTATCAACCCAACGAAAACCACCATAGTACCTTTTACTAACAAAAGAAGCCTGCCGAACCTCCGAACAATGAAAATGGATGGCACTGTAATTCCCTTCAAAGGAAAAGTAAAGTACCTGGGACTTACACTAGATTCAAAGCTTCTCTGGAGAAGACATGCAGAGGTAACTATAATTCTCCGCTGGATGTATACTATGATGGTGAGACCCATCCTCACCTATGGTCCAATAGCATGGGCTGAGAGAACCAAGCTAACCACAATGAGGAATATGCTAACAAAGGTGCAGAGACTGGCCTGTATATGCATAACAGGGGCCATGAGGACATGCCCTACAGCAGCACTAGAAGTAATTCTGGACCTAACACCCTTACACATTGTCATAGAGGGAGCAGCCAAGCGAACTCTGTTGTGCATTGCAAAAGAGGGGACAGGTTTAGGTAAAACTATCAGCAGTAGAGAGAAGGAGGATATTGCAAGCACACTCCCTGCATCGATCTACCAAGAGACGATATAGTAAAAAGGTATAACTTCGAAAAACACTTCGGAATTAAGCTTAGTACCAAGAAAAAGTGGGACAGCGAGATGATATCGCAAGTCAAGAAACCACACAGTATAGCATGGTATACAGATGGGTCCAAGACATTGGAAGGTATAGGCGCAGGGGTGTACGGGCCAAGAACCAAGCACTTTGAACCTATGGGGACAACACCCAGTATCTTCCAAGCGGAAATCCTAGCAATACAGCTGTGTGCACAATTCAATCTGGACCGTAAATACAAAGGTCAGGATATAGTTGTGATGTCAGACAGCCAAGCAGCAATCAAAGCATTAGTTTCCTGTGAGATATCATCGAGAATAACATGGGAATGCCTAACAAACCTCAAAGAACTAGGCAAGAATAACACTGTTACTATACTTTTGGTCCCAGGACACAAAGGAATACAGGGTAACAAAGAAACCGATGGTCTAGCGCGACAGGGTGCAGCCACAAAATTTATAGGACCAGAACCATTCTGCGGATTGGGCACACATTCTATAAAACAAGAACTAAGAAGGGAGGAGAGGCATAAACGTTCAAACCTCTGAAAAGCCTCCCAAAGCTAAGACAATCCAAATTGCTCCTCAGAGATTTTAACACTCGAAGAGCAAAATTGTACATAAGCTTAGGCAAACCGAATCTCAGGATTCTAACGGGGTTCCTTACAGGACACTGTAAACTCAAATACCATCTGATGAAATTGGGCATAGAGACCGATAGTAACTGCCGTTTCTGTGAAGAAGCAGAGGAGACTCCAATACTGCGACGCCGTGGGTCGCAAACGTAAACTAGCACTGGGGAACTATGAGCTGAGTCTAGAGCAGGTTTCATCCCTTGAACCTAAGAATATTCTCAAATTCATTAGAGAAATAGGGCTGGATGAAATTCTGTAATCCGCAAACCCAGCGGAGCTTTGAGAAGGAGGTACAATAGATCTGATCTAGGTCGCAGTATGCATCTCCACCACATAACATTAACAACCTTTGGAGGGCAGGATGGGAATAGGCCCGGCATAATCAACACCAACAGACGTAAAAGCTCGAGCTGGACGCTCACGTTCAGCTGGCAGCTCGCCCATCAGCTGCTGTGCCAGTTTTGGTTTTTGTTTATAACAGATAATACATTGATGAATTGATGTTCGGGTTACATTTCTCCTATTAATTATCCAAAAACGTTTTCTGATATGATTCAAAGTTAAAGTTGCGCCACCGTGAAGTGTTGCGAGGTGGCTACGTTTTACAACTAATTCAGTAAATATATGCTTTTGGGGTAAGATATATGGATGCTTCTCATCCGCTGATAATAAAGATTCTCTCAATCGTCCGCCGAAGCGAATCACTTGTTTACTTAGGCGATATATTTATCGGAGGAGAAAGTGTACAGGATTGTTAAAATAAACTTGACCAGGTATTAAGTAGACTTGATTCATACAAGGTTAGAGTAAATGAGGAAAAATTCAAGTTTTTTCTGGACAAGGTTAAATATCTCAGTCATGAAATTTGCAAGGAAGGGATCAAGCCAACAAAGGAAAAAACGGATGCAATAAAACATGCACCAGCACCTCATGACGTTACAAGTTTAAAATCTTATTTAGGGTTACTGAATTTTTATGGCAAATTCATAACGCGTTTGTCATCTCAGCTAAAACCACTTTATGATCTGTTGCTAGATAGTTGTGAATTAGCATTTCGGAGAAGTACAGATTTGCTCTTGAGTAATCAACTTCTGGTGCATTTCGAGGCCAGCAAACCAATAGTAGTTTCATGCGACGCTGGTCCTTACGGGGTAGGGGTGGTCCTCTCACATATTATTGAGGGTGAGGAACTGTCGCGGTCAAATCTGCTTCCCAGATTTGTTTCTGGTTTTTGAAAGATGGGCTATCTTATTAGGGCAGTAAAGAGTCTACAGGGGAAGAATACGAAAGGATTTGTAATTTAAATGTACAAAAGTATTTGCACGATATTCCGGTCAAGTTTTCAGAAATTATTGTTGAGAGCCAAAATGACAAAGTTTTAAAAGAAGTATGTATAAGAGTACGTTATGGATGACTGGCCAAACAAACAATTTTCTAATGAACTGGGGTCATATTTTAAACAGCGAAATTCGCTGTCTTGTGAAAATAGTGCAGTATTTTATGGTACAAGAGTGGTTGTGCCATTTACAATTAGGAGAAAACTACTTGAGCTTTTACATGCCGGGCATCCTGGTATTGTACGTTCGAAAACTCTAGCTCGTAGTCATATTTGGTGGCCGAATATAAATCAAGACATTGAAGAGTTCACTTAAACTTGCTCAATATGTGAGTTAACGCAAATAAAGTCGTCACTTAGGGGTAAACAGGAATGGCCGAAGACATTTTATCCTTTTGGACGAGTACATACTGATTTATTTAAATTGGAAGGCTTAGATTTTTTATGTTGATTGATGTCGCAATAATGAATAATACAACGGCTCAATCTGTAATAGAGGAGTTGTCTTATAGATTTGCTATTTATGGTCTGCCAAAGGAAATTATTTCGGACAATGGTCCTCCATTTGGTTCAGAGTTGTTCATAAGTTTTTGTGAAGGAAATGGTATAACTTTTCTCAAAAGCCCACCGTCCCATCCTGAGTCAAATGAATTAGCCGAAAAGGTGTTCAAACTATTGAGAACGCATTAAAAAAAGAATTGCTTAGAACGTCCAAGAACAAAAACTGATTTTAAAAAATATTATATTCTGTACTGTTTATTAACAGAAATACACCAACAACAACAAATTGCACGTCACCATCTAATATGCTTTTCGCATACAATCCAAGAACTACAATCGACCTTGTTAAGCCGCACTGTGAAAACAAAAATCAAATAAAAAAAGAGAAACTAGAAGAGATTAAGGTTTTGGGAAGGAGTCTCCTAAATATTTTAATATTAAGCTTAGAACTAGAAATGAATATAAAGAAAACGAAGTTGTTTTATATAAATAAGAATTTAAAAAATACTTAAATTGGGCACCATTGAGAATAATAAAGAAATTGAGTTACATAAGATATTTGGTAGAAAAAAATGGAAGAAATATTCAGGCTCATGTAAATCAACTTAGGAAGGCATATGCAAAGCATATATGCATGCATATGCAAAGGCATACTATAGTACAAATAAGGAAAGCAATTATAATAACAGAGATCAAGAGAATAATAATATGGAACAATAAGATATAAAAGCAAAAATAATAAAATCTGAAAATCAGAATGATCAAGCAGACTGCGTTCAAAATTTGTACAACGAATATAGTTTATTTTAAAGAAAATTATGTTAACTCTTTATTTTTATTTTCTAAATCGCATTCATGTATATATATATTTAGTGCGAACGTTTATGAATTTCGTTTAAAATTAATTTTTTATTTTAAAACCAATTTTTTTATTTTATAAATTTTTATTCGAACAATTTTCTTTGAACAAATTTTTAATACTCAAATTTTCAAAAATGAAAATTTCTGAAATTATAATAACTGAATACAATTCAAAATGTTTTTAGTATAATACGTTATTAATGAAACTAAAGGTAAGTACAATATAACAAAGAGGTAAGTATTAATGTAACGAACAGGTAAAATAGGCTGTAGAGATTTACTCTATGTGGTGATGTAATAGGGCACCACATTATTCCCCCTCCTCAAATGAATCTTGTTGTATTTCTGAGTAAATTAAAATGTAACTTTCTTTTAGATTGTGTTGTAGTTGTTGTGTCTGTATTAATTGATGCTGGTTTTAAACGGTCTAAACTAACTGTAGTATGAGTGTTATTTTTGAGTATTATGAAGTATTTTGGGTTTCAGTTGATTACTTCGAAAGGTCCATCATAGGGTTCCTTGAGCTTGCTGTGTATGGTGTCGTTTCTAACGAAGACAAATTTACAAGTGTTGAGTTCCTTAGGAACGTGTTGTTGGAATTTTGTGTTATGGTGTGAAATGAGTGATTGTTTGTTTTTGACTACTTGTTTTATTTTTGGAAGCATCTCTGAAGGGTTTAAAGTTTCATTGTTGCGAATTACTATTTGTTTCGGTAATCTGAGCGGCTGGCCAAAGACCATCTCAGCTGGCGACGCTTTGATGTCTTCTTTGACTGAGGATCTAAGGCCCAGAAGAACTAGTGGCAACTCTGTGAACCAATTTGTCTGGTTGTTTGTTGCGATAAGGGAAACCTTTAACTGGTGGTGAAAACGCTCTACCATGCCGTTGGCTTGTGGGTGGTAAGCCGAAGTAGTTATATGTTGGCAACCGAGATTTTTGAGAAATGTGTTAAAGGTCGCGGAAGTGAATTGTGCTCCTCGATCAGAGGTAACCTTCAATGGAACTCCAAAACGTGAAATATACTCTCTTTGAAGAGTGTCGACTATCGTGTCGGTGTTTGTGTCTTTCAGCGGAAATGCTTCTGGCCAACGAGTGTTCCTGTCGACTACGGTAAGTAGGTATCTATACCCTTTTGAAATTGGCAAAGGACCGACTATATCAACGTGGATATGTTCGAAACGTCCGTGTGGTATGCTGATTTTGTGTGGTGTTGTCTTCGTGTGCTTGTGTATTTTTGAGCGTTGACATCTAACGCATTCTTGTGCCCATTTGTTAACGTGTGTATTCATATTCGGCCAGAAATATCTTTGTGTAAGTAATCGCCGTGAAGCTCGTGTAGCAGGATGTGCTATGTTGTGTAGTTGTTCGAATACTTGTTTTCGTAAAGTCTGTGGTATGTAAGGTCGTGTTAAAGAATTTTTCTGTTCGCACCAAATTTTAATGTTGAGTACTGGTATGAGTATCTGTTCGAGCTTGTATCTGTGGCTATTTAGTATATCTTGCAATTCTGTGTCTGTGTTCTGTTCTTTATGTAGTGTTCTCAGGTTGATGTCTGTGCAGGCAAAAGCTTCTATTTCAGCTCGTGAAAGTGCATCTGCTACAGTGTTTTCTGAACCTTTAATGTGTTTAATGTCATGTGTGAATTGTGCAATGTATTCCAAGTGTCTTGTTTGTCTGTTTGTGAAACGTGTTTGATTTGGCCGATTCTCATTAATTAAGCCATCTGCTGATGTAGTGCCAATTTCTCTTGATGAGTTGTTGCCATTAGAATTTGCTTGGGACTATGTAGCGGAATTGGTGTCGCTTTGTTTATAAATTGATGAAGCCATTTTACTGCTCCCTGTTGTTGAGCGCCAATTTTAGTGCAGTTTGTAGGATCGCCAGTTTTTGTGTTCGTGTCGCAGGATCGCCAGTTTTAGTGCGAACGTTTATGAATTTCGTTTAAAATTAATTTTTTATTTTAAAACCAATTTTTTATTTTATAATTTTTTATTCGAACAATTTTCTTTGAACAAATTTTTAATACTCAAATTTTCAAAAATGAAAATTTCTGAAATTATAATAACTGAATACAATTCAAAATGTTTTTTTTATAACAAGTGTTTTATAGGCAAGTGCAAGTATAATACGTTATTAATGTAACTAAAGGTAAGTACAATATAACAAAGAGGTAAGTATTAATGTAACGAACAGGTAAAATAGGCTGTAGAGATTTACTCTATGTAATAGGGCACCACATATATATATAAAAAATGAAAAATTTTAATTATAAACTTTACTTTTGTAACTTTTTACTTTTATCATTTTTCTATATAAATAATGAAAAATTTTAATTATGAATTATAGATTTACTTTTGTAACTTTTTACTTTTATCATTTTTTTATATAAATAATGTAAAATTTGAATTATGAATTTAAAGCTTAAATTTTAGTTAGGAAGAAGTTAATATGCATTAAATATTTAGTACTTTTGATTCACTATAAAACCCTGAACTAATATTGCTGTAACTAGTTTCGATCATCTAGCAAAAGAATGTTACGAGCAGTGTGGTTCAAGCAGCTGAATCATAATACAATCAACGTGGAATATATATATATTATTAGAGCTTTGTTTTATTTAAAGAAAACATATCAATATAAAGATTGTAGCACCCAAAATCGATGTTGAGAGTAAAGGTATAATTAACAAAAAATGTTTCAACTATTCAAACAAACTAACAAAGCCTTATTTTCAGGAGGACATTCTAAAAATTTATTATTAGTATACAACGCAAAACACTTAACCCTCCTTCATGCACATGTATCTGGCCAGATATTTTACGAATTTAACTGTGATTTAAATATATTTCCAATTTAGCTAGGGGTTTGCGTCTCCAGGTGCCCTCTACAAATATTGTTAGGTATCGTTTTATGAAAAAACACATTAAAAAAAAAAACAACAAACAAAATTTATGTGGATTTTTTCATCTATACATCGTATACGTAGCGCATGTATCTGGCCAGATACACACACATTTTGTATGAAGAGTACTGTACTTTATTGGTATTTTTTATTTTTCTCTGCGTTTGTTTACTCAAATCACTCTCACACAAACAAGGGTTTATTTTTGCTTTTTATATTTTTTCGCTTCAGTTGCATAGTGAACTTTGAAAGGTACAGACAATAATTTACGGAATAATTTTTATTTATTCGAAAAAAATGGGTGAAGAAGTAAATTTTGTTTATAATACGCGATTTAGTAGTGGTAATGTGAATTTCCATGCACGACTAGCAGAAGCATAATAATAATAATAATAATAATAATAA
>OY986436.1:124345611-124350611 GCA_963920525.1 Dichetophora obliterata | reverse complement strand
GCCACAGCTAGCCAAGCTACCACTATCTACTTTCCACCGGTAGCTCGGCAGCTTCCAGATCGCGTTTCTTTTTTCGTAGAATATTTTCAACGCATCTGGCTACGCATTTCCAGTTTTCTTCACTGCTGACCATAATATCAAGCACGCGATCTACGTTGAAAACGCCTACTATTAATATAAGGGCGTTACGCTCCGCTTGCCACCGTGCACATTGGAAGAAGGTGTGCTCTGCGTCATCTAGCTGTCCGTCGCCATAGATACAATCGGGACTTTCTACTTTTCCCATTTTGTGAAGGTACTTTCGAAAGTACCCGTGGCCTGACAGGAACAGCGTGATGTAAAAGTTTACCTCACCGAATTCTCGATTATACCATCTATCTAGGTGGGGGACTAATTTTGCTGTCCACCTGCCTTTGGTGTCAGTGTCCCATCGGTCTTGCCACCATCGCAGGGTCTGTAGCTGAACCGCCTGCTTGGTCATTCTGTCGTTATTGTTTTCCTTCTTCAGTTCCCATAACGTTTTGCGCTCTTGTGCTAGAAGATCGATTGGTATGGTTCCACTGATCACTAATACTGCAGCTTCAGAAACCATGCGGTACGCTGAAGCTACCCGTAGGGCTGCCGTTCTCTGTACTGCCGATAGGGGCTTTCTTTTGCGTGTCGTTTTCAGAACATCAGCCCACAGCTCACTTCCATACAGGAGTATGGAATGTGTTGTCGACATTAACAACTTTCTCTTACTCTGCATAGGACCGCCTACGTTTGCCATTAACTGGCTAAGCCATACTGTTATTTGGGCTGCTTTCGTCGCTGCATATTGTATCTGCGCCCAGTAGGATAGCTTGTTATCAAGCCTTATCCCTAGGTAGTTTACCACCTTCTGGGTAGTGATAGTGTTCGCGCATACCCTCAGCTCTACTTCTAGTGGGATATGCTTTCTTGTGAGAAGAAGGAGCTCAGTTTTTTCTGTAGCCAGTTGGAGGCCGTGAGAGTCCAGCCACGCTTTTGTTCTAAGCATGACCTGATTGAGCTTTCTTTGTGCGTCTGTGGTGTCTCGTGCGGTGATAATAGCTGTGATATCATCTGCGTACCCGACAAGATATGTATCATCGGGCATATCCATACGAAGGATTTCGTCGTAACTTACGTTCCAAAGATCTGGGCCGAGAATTGACCCTTGTGCAGCCCCTGACGTTATCTGTTTTTGTCTGGGACCGCTTGTGGTTTCGTAAGTAAGTTTGCGATCCTTAAGATAGTTTCGCATCATTCTCATTAGATACGACGGAATTTGGGTGCGATTTTCCAGAGCGTAAATTATATGTTTCCAGCTGACGCTATTAAAGGCGTTTCTTACATCTAGGGTCGCCAGTAAGACGATTCCCCTTGAGTAGTGGTTCCTAGTTTGTGCATCTTCGAAGCTTGTCAGGGCTTCTGTGATAGCTCCAATTGTAGACCTACCGGGTCTAAAGCCATGCTGTCTTGGGGACAGTCCCCCACTAGTGTTAATTGCTGTCGCAAGGCGAGGCTTAAGCAGTCTTTCTAGTAGCTTTCCAGATGTGTCAAGCATGCAGAGGGGTCTGTAGGCCGAAGGAGACTCTGGGTTTCCTTTTCCCTTGCTGATGAGTACTAGACTTTGTCTCTTCCATATTTCTGGAAAAATGCCTTCTGTTAAGCAAGCGTTGTACATGCTTAGCAGTACGTTGGGTCTCGAGATTGCAAGTATTTTCAAAATCTCTGATGGGACGCCGTCAAGGCTGGGTGCTTTTTTATTTTTAAGCGTTCTCGCGGCTAGCTTGAGCTCGTCTTCTGTAAAAAGTGGAGGCGAATCATCCTGAGGGATCTCCAAGACTTCTTCTGTTACGTCATGCGTGGGAAAAAGGACATTTACGATGTTGTCCATTTTATCTGCTTCTAACTCAAGCATCGGTGGTTTTGATACGAGCTTTCGCAAAACAATCTTCTATCCGAGCCCCCAGGGGTCGTTGTTAATTTCATTTCGGAGGTCCTCCCACTTTCTTTTTTTGCTCGATATGATAGCTTGTTTGAGGTTGTTCTTGGCTATCTTAAACTCATCATTTTCGGATAAAGCTGCACCTAAGCGTCTTGCTCTGGTATACCTTCTCCGACTCTGCAAGCATGCTTGTCTCAGTTGCGCTATTTCTTCCGTCCACCAGTAGACGGAGTTTTTGTGCCTACATGTTTTTATTTTCGGCATTGACTTTTCGCAAGCTCTCTCGATTGTTCTCATAGTTTGGTTTACTTTGGACCTTGCGTTATTTGAAGCAAAACTTATTTGGGGGTTTGCATCTATTTCGGCAAGAAAAGCGTCTGGGTTCAATTTAGAGGCATTCGACTTGCGTGTGCTCTTTTTGGCGGTGCTTCGAGCAGGGCGACTTGACATATTTACACAGTATGATATGTATTGGTGGTCGCTGCCTGTAAAGTCTTCAAGGACTTTCCACGATTTTAGCCTGTGAGCCATTTTCTCAGATACTAGTGTGATATCTGGAGTTGTAGCATTGCATCCCGATCTTCGGAAAGTGGTGGCAGTTCCAGTATTTGCGACTACTAGGCCTTGCCTGGCAATCATATCTAGAACTCGTCTTCCTCTATGATTGGTTGAAGGAATACCCCATTCAATCGCCTGCGAATTAAAGTCTCCTGCGACAATAAACTCTCCTCCGATCTGCAGAATTTTGTCTTCTATGCAGTCGAGTTTGGCCTGAAAGTCTTCTATATTATCGCTGGGGGTCAAGTAGCAACTCATTAGGGTAAAGTTGTGGCCAAGAATCCAAACGAAGCCGTTTCCTGCACCGCTTCCCTTTATTCGGAGCTTGCTCTCAGCCGGGAACCAAATGGCCGCTGTCTTTGAACAGTCTTCCACTCAGATTCCGCTTATTTTTTCTTTGTATTGTTCGCTGATAATAACAACATCTGCATCTCTATCTAGAACCAGCTGCGAGAGAAGAGCGTCTGCCGTCCTACTTCTATGCATATTCGCCTGAAGTATTCTCATTTCTTCTTATTGGCTTCACACTTGCGGGAGCCCGGTAGGTGGTCTACTGAAGCCCGGCCCTCATGATGGCATAAGCAGCATTTTGGAGGGTTGCTGCATTCTTTTAGCTTGTGTCCTGCTTCTCCACAGCGTATACATAAGCCTTGGCCTTTCCAATCAGGACCAGTGCAGCTTGACTGGACATGTCTAGTGCCGAAGCATCTGTAGCAGCGCTTAGTATCTTCAAGATATTTTACTCTGCAACTTGTCCAGCCGATAAGTACACGCCGTTCTTTTAGGATGACATTTGCACTTTCCGTTGGCAGCGTAACGTATGCACGTCGTTGTTCTCTGCTGTCAGTGCGCGATATAGCTACTCCCACCTCTGCTCCTGGGTTTTTGAGCGCTTTTCTAATGGCGACTACTACCTCGTCTTTGTCGGTAAAGCTATCCAGGTCGCGTACTTCGATTGTCACCGTTGGCTTGAGATCAGTAACGGTTGCATCATCTCCCAGTGTTTTTTTTATTGCCTCTTGGAATTCATCCTTGTTTCCGCCTTTTCCCAATTCTAAAAGAATGGCTCCAGTTTTCGTTTTCCGGATCGAGCGGATGGCAATGTCTGAGATTTCTGGTTTTACCCTCTGTCGCAGATTCTTTAAAGTGTCGGCGTAGCTGCGGCCGTCTGCTGGTTGAACCAGAACTGCAACTGGTTTTTCTCGGGGGCGTGCTTTAATCTGCTTCCTTCCTCCTCTCTTGTTTCCATCCTTCTTCTCTTTATCGTTTTGTTGACAAGGTACCTCTGGTTTTTCTCGCAGGCGTACTTGTTTTTGTTTGCCTTCTCCTTTCATTTTTTCTTTCTTGTTCTCTTTTTCGGCTTGTTGCTGTAATACTTTTGATTTTTTCTTCTTGTGTGTTACAGTCTTCCATTGTGCATCTCCTTTAGGATCTCTACTTGTTTCGTTTGTTACAGCTTCCGTTTCTTTAGGCCTCTTTTTAGTCCCTTACGCTAACGGACTTGAAGCAGCTCGTTTTGCGTTTGTCGTCATAGGTGTTGATACTTGGGCTGACGGCTGACGTTTAGCAGCTTCAGCAAGCTTTCCCTCTTTCTCTGCTCCTGTCCAGTTTCTTCTGTAGCTAGCAATCACATCAAGCAATTCGTCAAGCTCTGAAACCCCGTTCTTAATGTCCATGTTGACATTTTTCTGCCTTATCATGGCCGCTTTCATCTTCCTGAGCACTTTTCTGCACTCTTGAAGCGATTCTTCCTCTGATGCTCTCATTTTTAAAATGAACTCCTGACGTGGTGAGCTATGAATTGCCGGAGCTGGTGAAGAGATTGGCGTGCTGTATCTAGTCGGGAGGGGCGCCACATCACAGTTGCTTGGAGTTATGATAGTATTCTCTGGTTTCGATGGCATCGCTTCTTTTTGCATTATTATTATTATTATAAATATAAACAACACAAACATAGACAAAAATCTATCTTACAAATGGTTGCAAATCGGAGACATCTTCCCTGAAACCGAAGGATTCATACTAGCAATCCAAGATGGAGTTATAGCAACAAGAAACTACAGAAAATATATAATAAAAGAAAACACAGAAACCGACGTATGTAGAAAATGTCATCAGGATAGAGAAACAATAGACCATATAACAGGAGGTTGCAAAATACTCGCAGGCACGGACTACACTGATCGACACAACACAGCAGCAAAGATTATACACCAAGAACTTGCAGTTAAACACAAACTGTTAACCACATCAACACCTTACTATAAATACACACCACAAAACATATTAGAAAACGAGCACTACAAAATATATTGGGATAGAACAATACTAACAGATATTACTATAACACACAACAGACCAGATATAACTCTCATCAACAAAAAAAAATAATAAAACATTCTTAATAGACATTGCAGTACCCAACGACATAAACACTTCACAAAAAGAACAGGAGAAAATTACAAAATACACTCTATTAGCAATCGAACTA
>OY986436.1:124340929-124345411 GCA_963920525.1 Dichetophora obliterata | reverse complement strand
ATAGAAGGGTGTCGTGTACTATGAGCTGCTAAAACCTAACCGAAACCATCACTGGGAACGCTACCAACAACAATTGATGCAATTGAGCCGAGCATTAAAGGTTAAACGGCCGGAATATGCCAAAAGACACGACAAAGTGGTTTTTCAACATGACAACGCACGGCCACATGTTGCAAGAACCGTCAAGGAAACGTTGGAGGCGCTGATTGGGATGTGCTACCCCCACCGCCTTATAGCCCAGACATAGCCCCTTCCGACTACCACCTATTCAGATCGATGACGCATGGCTTGGCTGAGCAGCGCTTCACTTCTTACGAGGGATACCAAAAAATGGGTCGATTCGTGGATTGCCTCAAAAGACGAATCGTTCTTCGGCGCGGAATCGATATGCTGCCAGAAAGATGGGAAAATGTTGTAGCTAACGATGGACAATACTTTGAATAATATACATTGTACCGTTGTTTCTAAATAAATGCTCAAAAACCGAAAAAAAACCCTTAAAATTAATTCCAACCCCCAATAATATAATATAATATAATATAATATAATATAATATAATATAATAATAATATAATATAATATAATATAATATAATATAATATAATATAATATAATATAATATAATATAATATAATATAATATAATATAATATAATATAATATAATATAATATAATATAATATAATATAATATAATATAATATAATATAATATAATATAATATAATATAATATAATATAATATAATATAATATAATATAATATAATATAATATAATATAATATTATATAATATAATATAATATAATATAATATAATATAATATAATATAATATAATATAATATAATATAATATAATATAATATAATATAATATAATATAATATAATATAATATAATATAATATAATATAATATAATATAATATAATATAATATAATATAATATAATATAATATAATATAATATAATATAATATAATATAATATAATATAATATAATATAATATAATATAATATAATATAATATAATATATATAATATAATATAATATAATATAATATAATATAATATAATATAATATAATATAATATAATATATATATTAATATAATATAATATAATATAATATAATATAATATAATATAATATAATATAATATAATAATATAATATAATATAATATAATATAATATAATATAATATAATATAATATAATATAATATAATATAATAATAATATAATATAATATAATATAATATAATATAATATAATATAATATAATATAATATAATTAATATAATATAATATAATATAATATAATATAATATAATATAATATAATATAATATAATATAATATAATATAATATAATATAATATAATATAATATAATATAATATATATATATAATATAATATAATATAATATAATATAATATAATATAATATAATATAATATAATATAATATAATATAATATAATATAATATAATATAATATAATATAATATAATATAATATAATATAATATAATATAATATAATATAATATAATATAATATAATATAATATAATATAATATAATATAATATAATATAATATAATATAATATAATATAATATAATATAATATAATATAATTAATATAATATAATATAAATATAATATAATATAATATAATATAATTAATATAATATAATATAATATAATATAATATAATATAATATAATATAATATAATATAATATAATATAATATAATATAATATAATATAATATAATATAATATAATATAATATAATATTAATATAATATAATATAATATAATATAATATAATATAATATAATATAATATAATATAAATAATATATAATATAATATAATATAATATAATATAATATAATATAATATAATATAATATAATATAATATAATATAATATAATATAATATAATATAATATAATATAATATAATATAATATAATATAATATAATATAATATAATATAATATATATAATATAATATAATATAATATAATATAATATAATATAATATATATAATATAATATAATATAATATAATATAATATAATATAATATAATATAATATAATATAATATAATATAATATAATATAATATAATATATTAAATATAATATAATATAATATAATATAATATAATATAATATAATATAATATAATATAATAATATAATATATAATATAATATAATATATTAATATAATATAATATAATTATAATATAATATAATATAATATAATATAATATAATATAATATAATATAATATAATATAATATAATATAATATAATATAATATATAATATAATATAATATAATATAATATAATATAATATAATATAATATAATATAATATAATAGAATATAATATAATATAATTATATAATATAATAGAATATAATATAATATAATATAATATAATATATATAATATAATATAATATAATATAATATAATATAATATAATATAATATAATATAATATAATATAATATAATATAATATAATATAATATAATATAATATATTGGGGGTTGAATTAGTTTTAAAGGTTTTCTAAGAGATGGCGTAACTACAATAGATCGCATCGGGCACACCTTGTGACTATATTTATTTCAAAGCACATTGTGTAAGCTTCATTTTTCAGTATGTGTCATTCCACTGAAGTGTAAACAACATATATTTTTTTCTCTGTGAACATGTCGACTTTCGTTCCAACAAAACGCAATTTGCGGGAAGGTTTACTTTTGTGTTTCCATTTGAAGAAAAAAGCGGTTGAAGCACAACGCACGCTTACTGAGGCTTACGGGGACTATGCTCCATCGATTTCTACTTGTGAGTACTGGTTCCGTCGGTTTAAAAGTGGTGATTTTGATACGGAAGACAAAGAGCGTCCGGGCCAGCCGAAAAAGTTTGAAGATGAGGAATTGGAGGCTTTGCTCGATGAAGACCCGTGTCAAACCCTTCAAGAATTGTCAGAATCATTGGGAGTCGACTTATCAACGGTCGGCAATCGCTTGAAGGCCATGGGAATGATTCAAAAGCAAGGAAATTGGGTGCCGTACCAGTTGAAGCCGAGAGACGTTGAACGGCGATTTTGCATGTGCGAACAACTGCTTCAACGGCATAAAAGGAAGAATTTTTTGCATCGTATTGTCACTGGCGATGAAAGTGGATCCATTACGATAATCCTAAGCGAAAAAAATCGTGGGGACCACCCGGCCATGCATCAACATCGAGGGCCAACCCGAATATTCATGGCGCCAAGCTTATGCTGTGTATTGGTGGGATCAGAAGGGTTGTCGTGTACTATGAGCTGCTAAAACCTAACGAAACCATCACTGGGGAACGCTACCAACAACAATTGATGCAATTGAGCCGAGCATTAAAGGTTAAACGGCCGGAATATGCCAAAAGACACGACAAAGTGGTTTTTCAACATGACAACGCACGGCCCACATGTTGCAAGAACCGTCAAGGAAACGTTGGAGGCGCTGAATTGGGATGTGCTACCCCACCCGCCTTATAGCCCAGACATAGCCCCTTCCGACTACCACCTATTCAGATCGATGACGCATGGCTTGGCTGAGCAGCGCTTCACTTCTTACGAGGATACCAAAAAATGGGTCGATTCGTGGATTGCCTCAAAAGACGAATCGTTCTTCCGGCGCGGAATCGATATGCTGCCAGAAAGATGGGAAAATGTTGTAGCTAACGATGGACAATACTTTGAATAATATACATTGTACCGTTGTTTCTAAATAAATGCTCAAAAACCGAAAAAAAACCCTTAAAATTAATTCCAACCCCCAATAATATAATATAATATAATATAATATAATATAATATAATATAATATAATATAATATAATATAATATAATAATATAATATTAATATATATATAATATAATATAATTATATAATATAATATAATATAATATAATATAATATAATATAATATAATATAATATAATATAATATAATATAATAATATAATATAATATAATATAATATAATATAATATAATATAATATAATATAATATAATATATATAATATAATATAATATAATATAATATAATATAATATAATATAATATAATATAATATAATATATATAATATAATATAATATAATATAATATAATATAATATAATATAATATAATATAATATAATATAATATAATATAATATAATATAATATAATATAATATAATATAATATAATATAATATAATATAATATAATATAATAATAATATAATATAATATAATATATATAATATAATATAATATAATATAATATAATATAATATAATATAATATAATATAATATAATATAATATAATATAATATAATATAATATAAATAATATAATATAATATAATATAATATAATATAATATAATATAATATAATATAATATAATATAAATATAATATAATATAATATAATATAATATAATAT